>CALNHX010000934.1:246130-268139 GCA_940337035.1 Agriotes lineatus
CTTTCTTATTTTAAACTAGCTGAAACCCGCGGCATATGCCGCATTTAAAATGTACGACAAATGTAATAACTTTTGTTGCACTAAAGACAGTTTTAAAAGCACGCTAGAGATTGGCAGTAAGGAAAAGTTCCAAAAAATATATTTTCAAATTGAAAGTCTCTGGAAAGGAAAGGCTCGTCTCTGGAAGGCGTCCTAATTAATAATGTTGGATGCAGTAAAAAAAATCAGGAAAGAATTAATACTCTTATGAGATTATATGTGAGAATTATTTGTGCCATCGAAATAATTTTCAGCTGCTTGCAATCTGTGTTTCTTTTCAGGTTTAAGCCGTTGAGGCGTTGAGCGTCATAAAAATATAAATGCGGTAACTCAAGTCTCCAGTTACTGTTATTGTTAAATAACTCGATTAATTATTATTTCTTTGTCATTTTAAACTGGCATTATTATTATTATCTCTATAATAGCAACCATAAGTAACTGTTTATAATGTTTATATGCTAGCGAGTTGTTCTTAAATCGCTAGTGAATTAATAGTAGATTATTCTACAAGTTAAGAAAAGTGAGACTTTTCCGGCGAATGTAAAAGTTTTACGTGAGCATGGAAGAATAACTTTTCCAATGTGTTGAAGATGCAATGTTTCCGTGTAATTGACAAAAATATCTTTTTAAATAATTTTGGTCAAAGTATGGAAGCGTAATGTTTACTGTACTGTATAAATACAGAGTCCGGCAACAAAGCGGGGGTGGAAGATGTTTCTAAAACGATGAGAGTTACATGAATATTGTGTACATAAAAGTTGTAGGTACGAAAGTGGTGCACATTACTAAAATAGTTTTGATTATACAGGGTGTCGCAAAAAAGTATGGCGAATCAAACTTACTTTTTTTTAAATAGAATGCCCTATATTTGGGTAGCTTAAAAGTTTTGTATTGAAATACTCATCATTTTCAGATAAAGTTGTATGGGTCTAACGTCAACTGTTTTGGAGATATTAACGATTTTATGCAAAAAAATGCTGAACTTCAAGGCGACTGCTTTAAGCGACAGAAAACAATTGAATGAAGGAAAACGTTACCAAAAAATTATGATTTTTGTAAACTATCTTTCAAGTGTAAAATGGTGGATCTGGGTATTAATGTTATATAGGGTGCTCAATATTTGCAATTTTAATAATTTCGATTATTTTTCAAATGGAACGCCCTGTATATTTTTGTATTTTTGAAGAGCCTTTTTAATGAGCTTTCTTTTGATATGTTACTTCATACTTCTAAGTTCAACTTTTTTCAGATATGCCTGTTTGAACATAAAAACAATTTAAACCCCTTAAGATGCTTTATTTCAAGGGATAAAAACAAACGCCCTTAAAATAGTGATTTAAACGCACGATCTCTCTAAAAATAAAAGCACAAAATCCAGGTTTAGAAAATATAAATTCAGTCAGTGTTGATACAGGAAATTATAAACACGAAAAAAAAACGATAAATGCAGGAATAAATTAATTCCACGGTCAAATTATATCAGATAAAAAAAAACCAATACACCAAAAGCTTATACGTAATTACACTAAATGTTCAAATAGTTCTCCTTTCCTGCTCTGAGTATTAAAGCTGTACAGAGAATTCATAATCTGCAAATATAATTAGTTTGATTTATTTAAATGGAACACCCTGTATATCCCTGTATTTTTAAAAAGTACTTTTAATGAGCTTTCTTCTTCCACTTCATTTCCTATCTCAAAATTCGGTCGTATTGGTTATTTCTAGTTTTGAGTTCTGGTTCAATTTTTGTATTTTAAGCTTGGTTTTATCTTTTGTTTGAAGAATGCAAGTGTTTAAATCATTATTTTAAAGGCGTTTGTTTTTTATCCCTTGAAATAAAGCATCTTAAGGGGTTTAAATAGTTTTTTATGTTTAAACTCGCATATCTGAAAAACAGTTGGAACTTAAGAGGTATGAAGTAACATATCAAAAGAAAGTTCATTAAAAGAGCTCTTCAGAAATACAAAAATATATAGGGCGTTCCATTTGAAAAAAAAATCTAAATTAAATTTGCAAATATTGAGCACTCTGTATAACATTAATACCCAGATCCACCATTTTACACTTAAAAGATAGTTTACAAAAATCATAATTTTTTGGTAACGTTTTCCTTCATTTAATTGTTTTCTGTCGCTTACAGCAGCCGCCTGAAGTTCCGCAATTTTTTGCATAAAATTGTTAATATCTCCAAAACAGTTGACGTTAGACCCATACAACTTTATATGAAAATGAAGAGTATTTCAATACAAAACTTTTAAGCTACCTAATTATACGGCATTCTATTTAAAAAAAGGTAACTTTGATCCGCCACACTTTTTTGAGACACCCTGTATAATCAAAACTATTTTAGTAATATGCACCACCTTAGTACCTACAACTTTTATATACACAATATTTATGCAACTCTCATAGTTTTAGATATATCTTCCACCCCCGCTTCGTTGCCGGACCCTGTATAAATTAACCATTATACATTATAGAATAGAGCTTACTTGAAAATGGATGAATCTGTTATTAATTCATTTAGTTCATTTTTAGGTGAAATCAATATGATTTTGAGCAGTTATGAAAAATATCGAAAAGTCACTTTTTTTAATGTCACCAATGGCAATGTGAAAAAATAATACATTATAAGAAAAAGAAAAGCATAATTTTTCCCAAGATGTGAGTTTGCAGCTCAAGGGCGATGCCAAGCACTACAAATACACAGAGGGAAAAATGGTGTTCTGCCCTGCCGTGTATATACAATTTTTACAACCGCCAGGATCAGAACCATAAGAAACATATTTTTCGACGACTGACATCGAAAGTAGATTTTTCTCACTGTCATTTGACAACAGAAAGTTGACATTTGCCGCTGAGCGTGCGTTTTCATCACTTTGCCGCTCGCCGAGCGTTTTGGGTTTCCGCGTGAACAAAATAGGTAGCCACGTCCGAATGTTTACTTGACAATGCCCGTCATTTGTCGAAATAATCGCGTCACATGTCTAATAGACTGTGCGAGTAATGTTAACTTGATTGTCAATTAATATTTGCAATAAAATGAAATATGATATTTTCCATTAATAATAGCGGTGATATCAGAAAAACTGAACGAAACAATCCGTTCGTGTGTGGCTGAAATCGTTGTTCGTTTTTACCCGTACAGTTTTGCCCGTGCAGACAAAACTGCCAGAAAAGAACAACGTCTGTGGGGCCCTTAACTTATTGATATTTCATCACCATGCGGTACATAACCGTGGATTTTTTGTATTATAAGTATGAATTTAGTTGTGTTTTATATAAAAAGAAACAATATTCACCATTTATATCAAAAATAAAGAAATTGTAGCGAAAAAATGTAGATACCGCCTTTTGACTTTAAATTGCAACAATCGACCGAACACTAAATACAGATTGAAAAAGCGGCATCTACTTGACAATGTTGTATAATGGAAGACTTGATACTATTAATTTAATGAAATGGCAGTTGGCCGTATCTGAACATTTGCGTCCACGAAAACAGACAATAAAGGCGGTATCTAACAAAAGAAAAGAAGAAGGCGGCTTCTACACGCAGATACTGCTTTTTACTTTTGCATTTTGCATATGACGCCTTCTTGCGCTTTATAAGTAACAAAATTTCTGTAGACAATTTTTTCTGAAATTTGTGATCCAATGAAATTAACTCTTTTCTAGTCATGTGGGAAAAATCAACCAATTAGATTATCCTTACATTGAAAACTACCCATGGGTTGTTATCACTTTGTGTACAGCAGTCAGTGCGGGTTGCTATGTTACGTCAAGTTTTTGACAGTTTGCAAAGCAGTATTTTAAGATGTCATATTCTTTTTATAATTGCACTTCCACTAAATAAATGTAAATAAATGCTTTCAAGGGCAAAAAATTGTCTAACCGAATATCTCTCGACCGCTGGCGTCGGGCTGTTCCCAAGCAACGTGCTTTCGAAACCTGCAATAAAATTATTGCGTAATTATCACTGTCCTTGGGATATTATAGCTGATAAGTACCACATTTTTTCATCTGAAAATCATAGTTACAGTGCAGATATCGATTTGTTACTTATCTAAAATGATTGGAATTTTGTACCAATTCCAACGATACCAATAACTCAATTTCGATTTTTTTGTAGATACCGCCTTTTTGCTTATGACGGCAGTATTGAGCTATACACATTTCAAACTAAATTAATCTTAATAGATTCCAAACTTGGGGAGCTCACGGTTTTCTGTATTTCTTAGGTAATCTTCAAAATGTCGCTATAATAAAGGAAACAAATTGTTATTCTTCATGTATCGGCATACCTGAAAATCAGCACGTATGCAGGTTTATTACCGACATCGTGGTACAACGCCAACTCTTTTTACTGCAACGTTTCATGCTCTCAAAGAAAGTAGATGTCTTCCAAGCGTTAGCATTCAGGATGTTGCTGAGCAGCAGTTGTTGAATTATAGCTCAATGTTGAATTATAGCTCAATGGTTTTCTGTATTTCTTAGGTAATCTTCAAAATGTCGCTATAATAAAGGAAACAAATTTTTATTCCTCGTATAATCCTTCGTTGATCGGCATACCTGAAAATCAGCCCGTATGCAGGGTACAACGCCAACTATGTGGTATATTTGCAGCGCAATCAAAGCGATGCACAACAATTTGCAAAAGTTTCGTAGTCAAAATAATGTATAGGTTATGTGTAAACACCAGAGTCAAAGACACATTTAATACGCTCAAAAAGTACGGCTTCAATATTTCCTTGCTTCGGCCGTTGGTTGCATTCAGTAACTCTCATTATTATTGACCAAAATTCACTTGCCTTTGAAGCTGTGTCAACAGTTTTGAAAAAACACAGGTAATATGCATAATAAATAATTGTTTTCTGTGATAATATCGCTATTAAAAGTTAAGGGAAGTTTGTTTACAAAAACCCGAAAATAGAAATAAACGAATGCAACCGTGGTACTTTTAGTTGTGTAAACACGGCTTTTAGTTTTCTGCATTATTATAAGTGATACTTGCGTACTATTCTATTTTCATCTCTGTTGATCTTCTTTTAAATCTGGTCTGTCCTCTTTAAATTCGAAGTAGCATCGTTTAATGGAAATTTTTTGTTGTAACAAAATTATTTTGAGCAATTTGACTTTATTTTCTTACGAATATTAAAAGAATAAATCTGGCAATGCGGTGACAAGACAATGTCGAACAGACACTGACCGAAAAATAAAGTTGTATCCGCTACATCACCGAATCAGTTAGTCCAACATGAAAAGAAAAAATCATAGCCAACTCTGTACCAAAAAGGTCGTGAACGGCTTATAGGTACCATATTGACGCAGTGTCCATCGAAGAATGGAAATCTTTAGAGTTCCTGCTGACGTTACACCAAGACCATTGCTTGTTTTGGAATAAACGACATAAAATATAGATTATCTGTGACTACTTACCTATTTTTTTAGTACAAAAACAGAAATCTTTGACAAAAAACATACCGCTGAAATTGTATATAACCTACAACTTCAAATGCCAAAATGCTTCAATTTTGACCTCTATTTCATAGTGATTTGCATTCCATAGGTCAAGTGTACACAGCGATTGCCAGCGTGCAGTAAAGGAACCAGCGAAACTTGATGAAACAAGACTGAATGAAACGTACACAAACGTGAAAATAAGGTAAATTATTGAATTCACAAACTGTGATTCTTGCAGAAATAAACAGCTCCTTCGAAATTCCTGTAAAAAGTTGTTTTTCTAATGTTAATGGATTGCGATTGGTTGTATGTATTAACCAATGCTGATGAGGCAACAAAGCTTTATTACACTGACATGAAAGAAACACATTTCTTTAATTTGGCAAAACTGGATAGTGTATATGAAAATTAATAAATAAAGTGAGGTCAAATTCCATTAACATAGCTAAATTCCCTGTGCAATGTTTATTCCATCTCTATGTGGTCCATCGTGCGAAATTAAAAAGAATTAAACTCAAATTTGGCAAGATGAAAGGGCCGAGCACGAAAATGATCATTCGTGTAAGCCGCTGAATCGTAATTTCTAGGCTCTAATGGCAGGTTGTGTCGAAATTATATCATCCGTGTTCAACTAAACATGCGATTTCTCGCATCAGAGTACATGATCCCATTTTTTCCAGCGAAAATGGATTAAGAGGAAAATGAGTCACGTTCCGACTACCTATTGACACCGTTCAGCAATAATTTGTTGTTTGCAGACACGCAATTGCTGCCACCGGTGCTCCACTTACTGCAAGGAGTGTTTTCGAAACTCGCGGGATCGCTGCCATTCTAGAAGCAATTATCCAGAATATTTCTAGAGCTGCTCCTCTTATCTCCGCAGGAGATTCTTAACTATATAATTAAAATTCTATGTAAATTAGCGGGACTATTTTATTTGAGATATGATAAACATTGCCGTAAATAGCCGCAGCCTTTTAGAGGTATCTGCAGAATTAAAATCAGTTATAGTTTTATTGCTTTGTTATCTAAATATGCACCTTTTGCCGTCTTCCACCGTGGCAGAATCCGCGATGGATCGGTGAGTTCTCATCATTTCTTCGACTATGGCGTCTGAAAGCTCGAGGAATGCTCGGTAGAATTTCCGTCCGCAGGAATGAAGTCGTTTGGGCGTTTTTATAATTTAGCATTTTTGAGAATTAGTTATCTTACTTTAACTTAAAACTGAATCGTCTTCAAAATGGTGCTGCATGTTGATTTAAGATAAACTTTTATATTAATATAAAATACTAAACAAGAACTAAGTTTGTTTCAAATTTAAAAAAAGCAATGAACACATAATATATTTTATGTGAGCAGCAAGTCGTGTTCACCTCTAAAGATGTGACCAAAAAAAGCATCATCAGTAGACCAACGTATTTAAATGTATTTTTAAAAATATATTGTACATAATTATGCACTAATTCAAAGTTAAAATTAGAAATGTATCGAAACTGAATTAAGCCGCTCAACAGCTAAAGTTTCGTAGATATAACGATAAGAATTGTAGCAATTATATGTTTAATGAATAAATACTGTAGTTCTGAAAGCCCACTTTAAAAAGTCATTCTTGTCTACCGTTCTAAAATGATTATTAAAACTCTATATTTTTGAAAACCGATTACTTTACTTTGTTTTAGTTAAAAATTGAGTCAACTTTAAAAGGATGTTGATTAAAGACAAATATTTTGAAAAGTTTTATGAAAAGTTTCAGTGAAAAGTTTTGAAATTTTATGAAACTTTTCAAATTTATAAGTTTCACATGTTTGAAAAATTTTCAAAAGTTTCATAAGTTTCAAAAGTTTCTTATAAGTTTCAAGTCGGTATTACAGATTGCTAGTGAAGCCAAAACAAAGCAACCTAACAGACATGAAATTGATGATGATGAAGAAGAACTAAGATTTACAGACTCAGAAGAGTCGGATGCTTCTCTATCTCAAGATGAGGAATTAATGAAAGACTATACATTAAATATGGCAGAAGTTAGTAGTGACGAGGTGACAACTGATGACTATGGTGAGACTGAATTAGAAAATGATGAACAAAAATAGGTTTAAATAGTAAATACTAATTTTACTTATATATGATATTTTTAAAAACGGTGTCTTGTAATTTCATAATTTGTAACCCCTTTTAAGTAAAATTAATGTTCTGTTTAAGTATTATATATGGGTATTACTGTATTAGATACTTTAAAATGCTGAAAGCTACTTAAATGTCCAGGAATCCTAAAAGTTTCACAAGTGTCATAAGTTTCAAGGTTTTCATGAAACTTTTCAAAATTATAAGTTTCATGAAATTTAATATCACTAAAGACAAATATGCAAAATAACAACCACTTACGCAGAATTTAGAAGTACATCCACGGAGATTATCTGCACGGGTTTCACCCAATAACCTTCACAAAAACATAAGCGAGGTAGAAAACAGCGACTACCAAAATAACTACGAAACCAGGAGCTCAATGCGGATCAAACCATACTATTAAAAGAGCTAATCTCAAAACTAAGTTCCATAAGACGAAAAAGACGGAAAAAATAAGTAAAGTACCAATACCAGACAAGCCGACAAGATAAGAGCTACGGATACACAAAGAACCTGACATTTCCAAAGCACCAGATTAAATTTGGCAGGAAACCGAAATATGAAGCATAAATGTATGCAATCCAAGTGAAAGAAAAACTAAACGAAACCACTGGATGTCTGACGAGGCACTACAGAGAATAAAAGAAAGAAGAGAAAGAAAGAAAATTTCAGCGAATCAGAAAAAGAAAAGCATCAAGCGCTTATGTACTTGTAGAAGTGACCAAAATAACTACATTAAAAAAGTATAGGCTGAAATAGCACAACCTGCGATCCGCAATAAACGACGTCAGTTACTAAGGAGACAAGCTAAACACCCACGTTACACAAGACGAAATGGTAATATAAACAGGATATATTGGAGTAATCCTGCCTCACTAATAAAGTATATAATAGTTTTTTAACTACAATAATTAATGGCAAGGAAAACTACACTTTATAAATTGTATTAGATTCAATGACGAACCTGCCTGTTAATCTCAGGGCAAATTAAAAGAGTGTAATAATAATTACGACAAATAGATGGTTTGTAGCCCTTTTATTATTTTATCTATCCGCAATGATTTCGGGTTTAGCTCCGTAGAACATGAGACAAACTTGGTTCAGGGTGTAGGTTCATAAAATTAAGGAAAACTTGGTATGACAAATAACTCGTTTTATGACCAATACTCTCAATTATTTCGGGCAAATGCACAATTTCCATCTGACGTATAGCTAACCTCTAAATTTGACTTAGCAAACACGATGATCTGCTAATGCAAAAACAGCGTAAAATTGAATTTTAAAACATCAAAATAGCAAGGGAGCATCAGGTTTTGTTTCTAGTGTGACGTGGGAACCGATGGGCGATAACTTTTTGTTTTATATCCGGCCAAAACTGAAAAATGCCTCGACATTTCGCATTTCCAAGGGACGCTACCTAAATTTCGGGAAACTGGACGATTCTACCTTTATCGGAGACCTTTCGGACGCTGGATACGCTCCCCAATGACGCCACGGAAATTATAGACTTGGTAATAGCTTGCTGATTGGAATTCCTACCCGTATGGGCTCCTGAAGTTCCTCCTTACACGTAGAAGGCACTATCCTTGCTGGACGAATCTGCTTGCATAAGGAAATGGGCCCCCGAAGTCAATCGTACTTGGACGTATTTCTCTGCTGGCTAATCTGCTTCACCTGGACCTCTTAGCATTTGGAAAACTATGCCCAAAAATGCCCTGCACACTGGTTAATAACTTTTTATTTATAATTTTAGGCAATAATTTGAGGAGCTCAACACAAATCTTAAAAGCTTATTATATACTTACCAACTAGATTTTCTATTTTTATAAAAGAAATTAGGATTGATAACATGTTTAAGTTTATAGACTACAGTTTTGATGTCATGTCTTTGCCTCACCACTAAAATTGTCTTCTTCTGGGAATAAATGTCACAACAATTGCTCTGCTTTTAAATCACTTTTGTTTATAATGCACTGATACACTTGGAGTTCATTTAGCATCTCACTAATTGTCCTTCGATCGGCTACCTTCCATTTTCATTGCTCTTTGCAATTATTATTTTGCTAGCACTGTTTGGTTTACCTTTCGGCTAATTTGCCTTTTGCTGGCTTATGCACTTTTAATACATAACGCTCATATTCTTTCTGTACTTAATAAATCATTCTGTATTATTTTATTCACATTATGTCTGACAATAATAAGCTCAAATCAGTCAGTTACAACTTAAATTGAATTAGCCCTACCGAACATTTATCGTATCAGAAACTCTGAACGTAACTCTTCTGTAACCCGCTTTATTTCATGCTAACTTCTATCCCTCAAATTATTAGTTACTGCTGCTCACATTAAGTGCACTGTTTAATGTAAAGTACTGATTATCTTGCAATAGACACAATATTTAATTCTGTGCTTATGTTGACCTTATTTATTAAGTTAATTAGGAAATCAGAATTGCTATGAGCAGTGACCATTAAAATATAGCAGAAGTCTGGAGAAGTGTGCGATAACTTTTTCAACGGCGCTAACCGTACTTCAACATATTCAACAACAAGACAACAATATAGGCCTTACAGCTCAAGAACAGATGTAGAAGGAGTTATAAAGAAGCTTGGCAATTGAAAGGCTCCCGGTACATATGGCATGAGAGACAGGAAATTGGGCACAGAAATCCGACAAACTGCGATTATTATAGCACAATTCCACCGATCCCACACGGGAGTAAGATTATAAACTTTATAAACAACACTAAAAACATACCTCTTGTCTCAAATATCGGATGAACAGACAGGGTTCATACCTGGTAAAGGAACCTATGAGTAAATTCTAAAAATCTACCGACTTCGTGGACTAGTACAAGGTTTTCGACACGGTGAAATAGAGAAAACTGGAAAATATTTACTGAAATAGAAACACTCTCGAACAAGAAACACTTATCCCCTTTTACAGCCAAAACAGGGGCGAGAAAAAAGGTAATTCTCTTCTCGAATTTGCTCAACATATATACGGAATACATAATGCACATGATTCTTGAAGAGTAAGAAGGAGAAATAACTTTCGGGGCAAAACTTCGAATCAATCTAAAATAAGTCGACGATACCTTCGTCATAGTTGCATTGGAAGGAGAATCCGAGACCATAATTACAAGATTAATAGCAGTAAGCAAAGAGTATAGTTTAAAAATAAACAAATCTATGACCAGGCTGATTACCGTAGACAGAAGCAATGACAATTAGCCCAAGGCCTAGGCAATAGTAGAATATGGAGAGAAAAAAAATGGAAGAGTTTCGACCAAGAGGAAAATGGCTGATGAGATGGATTGATTAAATCAAAACACCAACAAGTTAAACATTTCAGGAAGCAACACAGTCCGTCCAAAATAGAAAACAATGAAAATTAACGGTCAAATCGATTACATAGCCTTTAATGTCACTACACTCCTCCAATGAGTAGAAGAAATGAAGAGAGAAAAAGAGAGAGAGAGAGAAAGAGAGAGAGAGAAAGAGAGAGAGAGAGAGAAAGGAAGAGAGAGAGAGAAAGAGAGAGAAAGAGAGAAAGAGAGAGAAAGGGAGAGAGAGAGAGAACCTGCATTTAAACGATATGTTTACATATGAAAGAACCCTAGGTAAAACTGTCAGGGTTCCATGCAAAAGTTAAGAACTGAATATAAAATATACTACGTATCAAGTTACTTCTATCCTATAGTTAGTATTTATAACATAAAAATGCGGCACATACATGTAGTGTAAATGGTGAAACTAGATTTCACCTCTAAAATATTTTCAAAATTATGGCCATTCTTTGGTCATTCGTTTGAAAAGGTTGCCATACAGAAGAAAACTTAAAAATAAAGACTCAAATAAAGATGGAATAAACAATAACATAATTTTCTTTTATAAAAGCAAATTAAAAAAGCATTCTGTGACCTAAATAGAAATATAAGAGTTGGTTTTCGCCGGGCGAGGCAGAAACTTTTCTGTGCTCATGGAAAAAAGTTGGTTCGTTAGCTTGCACAAGTGAATGCTGAGGGACTTAATTTTGAAGCTGCATATTGAGTCAGCAAAAAGCGTAGTGCCTAGGAGTGTTGGAGAACTACAAGTGAAGAGAAGCGTTAAAATGGAGGTCGGTAATCTTCACAGAGAGCCTGTAGGCCTGTTCACATTGTGGTGGTGAAGCGTCTATATCGGTAGATGACGCAATAATAACGAAATCGCCGTGGACAGTTACGAAGACCCACAGTTTAGCTTTTACATAATCGGTATTCTGTAGTCATCACTGTAGGTGGGTGCTTTAATACTTTAATTGGGCATGCAAAAATAGTAGAGTGAATCATAGCTTGCCGGGGGGCGTTAGGGCCTGTTTTGTTTGCGGTCGGATTATTGAAACTGGCAAACAGATACTATTTTACTGTTGTGCAACAAGTTATCGATATATGACCCGAAAATAACAAAGTACTAAAAGTACTGACAATATCAAATCTTTTTATTGTGAATAAAATCGCCGTAACGTTTACAAACAAACCTTTTGATAAAATATTCATTCATTCATTCATAATCGATGACCTCTTGTACCCGAAGGTGTCGAGTGTTGATAAAATAATAGTACAAAAACTGATCTAAATAAGGAAATAACTAACGGTAAAGAGAAACTAAAAAACCTAAAATATTTTCGCAAGAAATTGTCTTCCATACCTTTCGTTTTTTTAATTATTTTATTAAGTGCAGAACTCTTCGCAAGTTGAAATCCGTAATTCATTCTTCAGAAGGCATTTTTAATCGTATAGGCTATCATATACGCATATTTGACAATTTAATTCGGGAACTCGTTTTCTTTCCACTTGTACGTTCCTTATTGCTAGGTTTCACTTGATCCACCAGTGATACTACGCACAAATTCCAGCGTTTCTTCCATTCCGTAAAGCAGTTCGGTAGCATATTTTCTAGTACCGTTTTCATTACTTCCCTCGTGTAAAAGACGAAGGAGGTATTGTAATCGTGAAAAAATCACCTTCCGGGATTTCTCCAGATCTTCACGTTTCAGGATCCTTAGATGACGAAATAGTTATTAACATTATTAGGCCCACCTATAAATAATCAATAACGAATGCGGTTGAATATTTTTATCTAAGGCTGAAGTTTATAATCAACCAAGATTTTTCACAATACTAATTTATTAAAGGTCATGTGGTCCTTAACGGCCCTTATAATTTTTAACAGCCGGCGGCCGTTATGAATGACTTTATTTTTTAAAGACCACGTGGCCCTTAACGGCCGGCGGTTATTATGAATGACTTTTCATGTGTTTGTTTAATACAGTTAATTTATAATAACGGTATAGTATTACAAAAAAACAGGTTTTCTCAATTCCCTCCGTCTGTCTGTTGCCGGTATAAACCAAAACTATTTGTTGTAGAAAGCCGATATTTTGCATGTAGATTATATTTATGTCTACCAGGCATAACACCGAGAAAATTTCGGACAAACATATATAGGGTGAGCACCTTACAACAATTAAATGTTGTTTATGTTAATTTAACACAGAAGTAGATAAAAGTGATAATTTGCACATAGTTCAGGTTTTACCTTGACATGGTAGATGTTGTAATAGTATATTGCATACCGAGGTGGGAAGTGTTTAATTACTGTCGAGAGATTAGGTAGTTTACCGAGACGCGTATCGTCGAGGTTAACTTTATCTCGAGACAGGGATGAAACTTTCCACGGTGGTATGTATACTATTTTATTTGCAATCATCTAATTTTAAAAATAACTACAATTGAATTCTGAATAATAGATATCTTGATGTAGCTAATATTTTTGTTACCATGAAAACAACCCACTCAATGTTTTGTTACCATGGAAACACCCCACTCTTTAGGTATGTAATATTTTTCGGAGTATGTAATAATTTCCTGGGTAGTTTCAAGTAATCATCTAGTTCCCAGCTGTTGTCATGTCATGAAATTGACACATTACAATGTGATTGCGAATAAAAGAAATAATAAGGATCAACAATAAATGCGTTGTATTTAAGGCAGTTGCGTCTCACCGATGCGAGGGGTACTCCGTGGTTGAGTGCAACTAAGAGGCGGTTTACTTGTGGACTACCGCCAATCGTTGAAATCGCATTCGCATGCTCATTAGCAGGCGCTGAAGTTCGAATCCCACCACAGGTAATTTTTTTTTATTTACAAATTTATATAACTTGCATTATCAATAGTTTTCTTTTATTGTTTTAATATTATTACGAACTTTATATATTTGGCCCCTACTTTACTTTGATTTTGAAAACTGTTAGTGTCACTACCTCCACTTGCGAGGGACGTTCTAAATAAAGCACTATATAGATTTTCAATACCGGAATTGTGTTGCTGGATGGCTTAACTGCCATTGGATTGTTTTCTTTTATGCGTGCTTGTTATCTTTGAAACAAGAAAAATATACATGATGCAAGATCTAGTGAATACGCGGTATGTAATCTGTTTATTTGTCTGAAATTCCTTAATAATTATCAGTATCGTGTGGAAAAAGGTGTTCTCATAGTATAATATTCAAAGCTTTGTGTTTTTAGCTTTCTCTGCTTGACTTTCCCACGGAGCTTTTGAGCACACAGAAATAGTATGCTTAAAATGTTTGTTTGCACGTACAAACTCGTGTTAGATAGACCTCCTAGCATGAGTTTTTTTAATATAAGTGAAATTGACATGACTATTTCCTCATATCAAATAGACCAATCATCTGATATCTAATTTTCAAATTTCGGCCAATCAGTTTAAGACGAAAGCGACAAAAACAAGAACAAGTCGCTTGGGATCATTTAAGTGAAACAATGGCCCGGCATGAATACATTTCTTTAGTTACCATTGGAAAAAATGACAACTTATTGACAGTTGAAATTTTTTTAAGTGTTATCGAAATGAGTGATATTATTTTTCTTGTAATTTTATTTGAGAAATAGTCTGATCGATATATCGCGGTCTCATTATTTTGCAGGTAAAATTAACTCAAGACTTTTTGCTTCTAGGTAACCTTCCTCGGCAAATGTAATGACAAAATCATCACTATCGCTTGGGATTTTGATCATGTCATTTGCCCCGGAAGTTTACCAAAGCAATAATCTTTCAGCCAAAACTTTATCCGGAAAAATAATGATCCCTTGATATATTGGGACTGAAAATCGCTTCCAATAACATTTCAATGCTTTAGATTTGTACCTGTAAACAACTATAAAAAACAAATTTACAAAATTGTCAATTATTAAAATGTCTTGGCAACTACGTTGCTTTTTAAAGCCACAAGTTGAATACATTAGGTATTGTTTCAAATTTTCATATTTCTTTTTTGAAAACTTTCAACTGTATAATGCTCTTACATTTAGAGTTGCATAACTCAACGTAACACGTAATTACAAAAATAATCCTAAATAAAATTACCTCGCTTTGCTTTACTTTCTCAAAAGCGCTTTTTCTGAAAATCTTTAAAAGTGGATATGAATTTCTTGTATAAAGTATTCTGCTAATGTTTGCTTCTGACAACTTATTTTTTAATTAGTGTTCGCTTTTATGTTCAACAAAACCTTAAGATATTTTGCTGTTGTGAAATATCCCAGTGTGCATTCATTGTGGCAACATGCCCCATTTAAATATTAAAAATAATTGGCAGCCTCTGGCAAGTTGTGGTTCAAGAAGACGTGTCGGATGTTTATTGTTAGATATTTTAGCTCAAACATTTATTTATAAAAGACCTCATGGAATACTGTTCATTTGTTACAATACATTACAAGTAGATTAGTTGGTACAAATTCATTGCATTAGTGAGTACTGTGGCCGAAATACTTTTGTAGAAAATATGTGTTTCTAATACGTGTTAAGATGCTGGGAACGGAAGTAAAAGCCTTAAAAGGACATGCAATGGCTACAGAACATAAAAATTAAAAACAAAGACTAATTACTGGGGTTCTCTGTTCATACTCGGTAAGTATTACGAAGTCGTGTTAAATCAATTTTTGTTAAAATATTTGCTATGTAAGTCTTATAAACTTGCAGCATAAAGGATGCGCCCAGGAATATCTCGTCTGACGACTAATTCAAAACACACAACATATCAAAATGGCAATTACTGCATAAAGGATAGCAATATTGTATTGTATTGTCGGTAACCTCACTTTACCTTGCGGTGTAGAGGCTGGTGCTTTATACGCTTTAGCATCTACTGGTGCAAAGATCCACCAGTGCCCATTGTGATTGGTGTGTGTGTGTCTTTGTGATGCGTTGACCTTGTTACTCTAGCTCGTAAGTCTGTAGTTTTGAGTAGAAAACATTTAATTTGGTGCCAAACTGAACCCGATAGCAATCGCCAAGGCTGCGGAAAATTTCCGCTCACCGTGGAATTCGAACCGAGGATTTGCTTAATGCAAACGCTCTTCCAACTGCGCTATTTGGCTTTTCTAAGGATATCAATATAATACACTAAAGTCTATACTTTTGTTCTTCATGCTACATTGAAATAAGCGGTCTTATTGCCTTCTGCGTTTAATAATTTTAAAGAGCACTATATGTCTATCTTCTGTACATATCATCCTGCCTTCTGACAAAGTTTCTTTCCATATATTTATAAAACGTACTACTTTGAGTACGTTTCTCGCTATTTTGCACCATCCCTTCCCCTGTGCATCCATCATCGTCTGTAATCTATGTTACGAGCTAAGCAAAGTTGGCAATTAACTGATAATTGCTTATGCACCTTATATCTGATATGTTCCTGTTTGAGTTATTGATTTCGAGTCATATTCGGCTATCTTTCAGTTTTCCCACCAATGGTGATAACTCTTCACCTGTATTTGCAAGTAGAACCGTATCATCAATGTAAGGAAGACCATTAATGCCATGCACGCCTTATACAGTTTTTTCTATCCATTCATCTGGCGTTTTTACCTTAATGAATGTACCATATATTTTGAAGACGACACATTTGGATTTTTTCTGACTAAAGAGAGCATTGAGAAGAACTTCTCTAAGCGTCCAACTGCCTTGTAATGGATATACAATTCTTATAGTAATGTCATTAAGTGACTAGAAAATTTTATTTCGAATATAAGTGTCTTAGGTTTTGCTGATTTTATACTTAAGTAATAGGCGTGTTTTCGGTTCGAATCCGTGAATAGGCTGAAACTTTTCCGCAGTCCACTAAATCAGCACTGGGCCGGGGCAATATAATTAACGTCGTTTTCCTCTAAAAAATGGTTTCTGAGGAAGAGTAGCAAGACCACACACACATATACCTAATACACACAAGTAACATTAGGTAGGGCAATGGTCCCACCTTGAGGGCCAAGTGCGAGTGAACTATAGAAACAGATTTGTTGATTTCTCGAACCTTCTCAATGCTCTGTCTTACATTCAAAATCGGTTCTCGAGTGCCACGCCCCCCCATTACCATAAGGGGATCTTACGTACGTGTTATATTAACGTTGTTAGTTAGTAGTTTCCACTTTCCTTTAGGTTTAATGATGATAACCAAGCCAGTCCAATCTTTTGGCTATCGTCCTGTTGTCCGAACCCTTTGACGTTCTATCTACATAACTTTCGCCCATCCTCTTTATGTTTTCAGATGTGATATTGTTAGTTTTCTGGGTCTTTCAGGATTTTATCTTTTTAATTGCAGTTGATTTCATCTTTTCATATTTAAGGCTGTTGTTCAAAATTAGTTTCCATAGATTTATTTCTTGACAAATTGACAAATGACCCACAATACGATCTTCCAAAATTTCCTGGATATTTATGAACCTCTTCCCATTATTATTTTCAATGTTCCATGTTCATAGGGCGGACGGGTTCGTAATCGTTCTTTCTCGTACTGCACGATCACTGTGTATCTATATTTAGTTCAATGTGTTTCTTAATTTTTCTCTTTTGTTTCTATGGTAAAACTTCTATGGTGTCCTATTTTTTTTATTAATTGATAGGTGGAATTTCGCATGTAGTGTTCATGTTTCTCTAGTTTTTTTGCTTATAGAAGTGTCGTTGACTGTTTGTGCTATGACACTACGTACTATCTTAAAAGAGAATTGTATGAGTTAATGCGAAAACTTATGAAACCAGCAAAAATGAGAATAAAGTACACAATTGCGCGAGTTAAATACTAGGTACCACAAGAGAAGGGTTTGAGATGTACAAAGAACCGATATAAGGTGAACCATTGTCATCAGTACTTCTCAACTGTAGAAGAAGCTATGAGAGAGGTAAAAACAAATATGGCAGGAATGCTCGTCACTAAAATGCAGTAATCAACCCGTGCTTTAATGTACTGGTGATATAATAATAGTGAGAAGAAATTAAAAGTAAAAGAAATTAAAACACGAATACGCTAAAGTAGAAGTGAAAATCGATTGAGAAAAACTAAATACATATATGAGAATATAAAGAAAAAAGTATAGACCAAATCAAATATTGACAGCAACTAATTCAAATGACAAAGAATCATAATATTTATATTATATGCTTCTAAGAACAACATCAAGCAGAAACAACAAAACGAGAGAGTTTACTTGAAAATAGTAGCGAGAAATAAATGTATCTATCTTGCAGAGATGGCAAACATTGAAATTTACAAAATAAATTGTAAAAAGGTAACTTATGTCAGTGAGTTATGAAACACTAAACATACGTGTGCAAGAGAAAGTGGTATGGAAAAAGAAAATGCTATAAAGAGTACTGAGAGTAAATAAGATACAAGAAGAATACCTACATTAACAAATCAAACCAAAATTAAATAACTGTATAAGGAATAAAACAGAATAAGCAGCATGAAAGTATAAAATCAAGATGGCGAGGTCAGGTGATAAAATGGATGTTACAACACGAACTGGTTTTGACAACAGGTTGTCAGTTTGTTACATTACGACAAGATGGCAGCTTCTTACAGGCGGAACTTGTCATTACAACACTGACACGACACAAAATCTAGAAATTCTCGGATCGATTGCCCCAGTCCCGTTACGATGGACTGTAACAAAGGTTTTCGGTTATAACACTCAGTATACGTAGAAGGGGGGTCCTTTACGACCTGAAATTAGAGCTACTATCCGGTAAACTTAATCAAGATGGTAATTGCTAAACCCCACCACTTTTCTGACTAAATCGGGAAAAAACACTAAGCTCACCCAGAAAGTGGAAGAAATGGCCCACCTTTCTACTTCAACCTTGGCAATGCTTGAGCGGCAAACAGCTGGGCCGAACTTACCTTGACTTACATTCGTTTACAGCTGTCTGAATCCCTGTGCATCGGAAAAATACACAAAATACGCATGAAAGCATCATAAACCTTTAATGAAACGCAGAGCTAAATAAAAATGAACTGTATTGACATAGAAAAATATGTAGGTGACCATGAACATTAAATCGATTACTCGTCACAGTTAAAAATACTCGAAAAAAGTTAGTGAGGTTAAATGCGCAACGTTTAAACCAAACACAGGCAGTAAGATTGACGACAAACGATGTAACTACATCCAGAAACGGTAAAAAATTTAAATTTACACAAAGAAACTGCTTTACGACAATAACTCTTAACGACAAATAGTCAAAATTAACTTCAAGGCGGTAATTTCTGTTCAACATCTTAACATTTAAATGAACGACAGCGCAGCATGCCATCACTTCACTGTATTTACCACAACACCTATGAAGGGATTCAGCTGCTATGGTGACATTGTACAACCAAATTGAGGGTCGCGTCCAAGCAATTGCCTCCAAAATACCAAAAAAACGATAGGAAACTGCATAGGGGCGATAGTCAAGCGGGTCTGAACGGTACTATATCCCCGTGAAAGGTAAAAATGAAACACGTACGAAAAGCAGGGTTACGATACGATACACATTACACACACATGAAAGGGGGCGGGAAACGCTACTGTATGCGTTAAACGAAATTAGGTTGCGAAACACTAAACTTTCAATTTCAAAGTAAATAAATCGGGAAAACACCAGAATCTAAGCTACAAATGGGGAAAAAGGCGGAAAAACGTTAAACACACAAATTGACCTTACATGGAAAAACAAGTAAAAAGCGAAGACAAAGATATTATGATTGCATAATGTAAAAGAAAACATGAAGAATTTGGTTTGAACATAGGGCAGTGATTCAATTCTTGATTAGGGAGGGAGTTGAAGGTTGAAAACAGTTCACCAATGCTTCCCCAACAGGATCGATCGTCCGTCAATGAACAAAAGAATTGAAGTATGGTAGAGGGAGCCTCGAAGGCTATGAAAGGAGTGGAAGACTTGAAAGGGATCAGAGTGGATAAGTTAGTGACGAAAGATGGGTGAATTACTGTTAACACGGTAGCCAAGAGTGTAAAGATTGCCGAAAAATCGGTTAGATCAATACTACGCCTTTTTCATATAAATACGGTCTCAGCACGTTGGGTGTCTCGAATATTGATACTCGCACAGGGAATCGAGTGATCATGATTCATCATCTGACAACGTGTTTTGACAGGATCATCATTATCGACGAAAGTTGAGTTTATGGCTATGATCCTGTCACCAAGCAGAAGCAAACCAACGTAGAGTGGTTGTCAGGACATTTTTAAATTCGACTTCTTGGAGTATTTTCTGTTCAAAAATTACTCTTCTCTGTATATAGGTTTTCCAGTAATATTTCTATGTGTATTAATTCATCAAATGGTGTTTAAGCAGTTGGCGGTTTATAATTTTAAGCAACTGTAACGGCCACTTTAATTTTCTCGTTTATAATTATTTGTTTTGGACTTATTTGGGATTTTGGGATTTCGAACACAGCTTTGTTCTAGAAAGTTCGTCGAGTCGAGTCAACGGCGGGCTTTTCCCGTCTAGTGATTGGTCACAGGTGCACATATCATGCGACTAATCAGTTCCCCCTGCACGTTGCAAGCCTAGGGCGTCTGTTGGGGACGGCGTGGCGTGGTTTGATTAAGTTATTGACTGGCCGCGAGAGTGAAAGGTCGTGCTTCATGGTGCTTTAGTGCGTGTCGCTATCGATGACCGCCGCCACTTGCACCTTTTCGAAAGCCTGAATGGCACTTTGGTCCGCCACATGGTCGGGATCCCATTGAACGTGCGATCTACAGGTCTCGCAGTCTTCGTTGTTGCTCAGGCGGGCTCTGCGTTCCCTAAAAATAAGGGGGACTCTTTGGACTTCTTACACATCCACACATCAAGTCACAGCCCGATTATTTTAGCGATGACCGACGCAGTCAAGCAAAGCCGCCAAATTACGGTAGAGTGCTATATTTTTAATTGATCATTCATGTTTACAAGGCAGCAGACGGCTCGCGCTATATTTGTAATTAATCATTCATGTTACGAGCCAGCCGACATCGTAGGCTATTTATAAGTTTACAATTAATCATTCGCGTTTACAAACCAGCAGACGGCTCACGCTACATTTGTAATTAATCATTCATGTGGACGGTTTCGGTTATCTTAAATTAATCATTCATGTTACCAGCCAGGCTATTTTGAATTAATCGTTCATGTTGACTTCCAGTCGTCAGCGCTGAATATTTGTAATTACCTAACCATTCATGTGAACAACTCAGGCTATTTTAAATTAATAGTTCCTGTTTACAAACCAGCCGCCTGCGTGAGTCGTTTGCGGGCACTCTTCGAGGCAGATGCGAGCAGCCCGCGTTGGGACCGTGTACCAATTGTTATTTTAGTAGTAAGGAGACCTCCCAGCTGGGCTCTTAGCTATAGTGCCCATTTGTGATCTGCCATTTTTATCTGTGTACGCTGACTGCGTGCTGTAGTATGTTGAACCAATAGAGCGGTTTATTGTGCGTTGCTTTATAATTTTCCTACGAGCCTGTGCATGTTTATTTACAGGTTAATTTATACACTGTGTCAGATTTATGTGATGTGGAGCTTGAGATCAATTCAGAAGCGTCGCAGGTGAGTCGGTGCTCTTGTCGCTGCAGTGTTGTGAGTCGTTGGCTATGCACTATTATCCTACCCCGTTTGGCTTTCTAGGTTCGGTTAAGCGTGGGTTCCAAGTCTGAATCTCGTGGCGTCCATTTATTTTGCAACACCCTATACGTACAGTCACGCTTGCCCTGTGGTGTGCCTTTTCTGGGACCACGCCCATCTCCCTGAACGTATCAAGCTGTGGTCTTTAGCCTGTTTTGTGAGATTTCCAGGGTAAGTGATGACATTTCCCAGACATGTTAAAGCAAGTGGCACTCCCCACCCTAGAGTGTCTTTAGAATCATTTGATACCGTAACATGGTGTCATTGCAACTTTCCGCGTTTAGAACGAAACCGTCGGCAGCGAAGGTGATACTCTGGGTTTTCTGTTTGACAACGGTCGTACTATCAAGTAACTGCGACATTCTGACTAAATAGCGGGTC
>CALNHX010000935.1:0-268121 GCA_940337035.1 Agriotes lineatus
AAAGCGAATTGTTGAGGGATTTCCTTCCGGATTTTGAGTGGCGAGAAGGAACGCTGGCACCGAAATGGAACTTTAACAATTAGTCATGTTTTCAGGCATTTGAAGAATTCCTGAAATTGCATGTGCTACTGGTTCTGGAACTAATTAGCGATTTAGATAACCGATCACATAACTGAGCGATGATTTGTTGTAATAGTTATTTAATGAATTTTGGTTTTAAAGTTGAATGGGTCAAAATGAACATTAGAAAATGAATTCGCTAATAGCCTGTTATATGTATGGCAGTTTATTTGAATGTGTCCAAAAGGCTATTAAGAAACGAATTCACTAATAACCTGTTAGAAGACATTAATGTTTCTGTTAAGAAAACTAGTTAATTTTAGTGTGGAAAAGTTCTTGGAATATTTTTGACATTTCCATCTATTTATGAATGAAATGCCAACCTACATTATTGAAACGCTTTATGTTACTGCATTTTCAAAATATTTTACTTGACAGGATTTTAGTGTAATAGGTTTATAAAATATTTATTAATTTTATCTCAGTATTCTTTATAATAAAAAAATTATTAGTAAACATTTAGAAAAAAATCGAGATATATGAAAACCCAATATTTTTAACCTAGTTTTCCTACTTTTTAATTTTGTAGAACATGTCCATCTTGCTAATTTACAGTAAAAACCGATATTGATAGGATATATTAAAAGTTTTTCAGAATTGCCTTTGATCATAGATGAGACTAAATATTTCGAAAAATGTAAACCAGCTTTAACCAAGCAACTTGTGCTTGATGATTTTGAACTCTATTGAAATAAAATACTCCCAGATTTAATAGAAGTAAAAATAGTATTTCTTGAGAGTATGATAGGCCACGATTTCTAAATACTTTGATAATCTGAATATCATATAGAATGAGAAATGTTAAGAGATGTTTAGTTTGTTCAATTTATGCAGTACTTTGAAAATCAGATTTTGAAAGGTTTACTGTTTTTTTTTTCGTTTGAAAACGTTGTGAAACTACATTTACTTAAAAAATGTTAATTTAAAATTTTTTCAGCCATATAAAAACTAAGAAAAAATAGTAAATACTTTCGGCCCAATCAAATGGCATTTGTAAAATTCAGAAAAATATAAACTAGCCTTAATATAATATTTTAATGACTTTCATATTTATTAAGATACCTACAAATTATATAACAAGTTGACATGTAAATTTATTGGGATATTATAAATCCAAAATTTAATGAAGTAGAGATCTTTATCTAGTTGTATCTATTGTATCAAAATTAATATTCACTTCTAGGCTAGTTTGTGCTTCTAGGATAGTTTGTGGTTCCCTAGTGTATAAAATGTCACAATTAGACATACGTTGTACAAAAAGCATCAATTTTTTTTACTTTTTCACTTCGTTTTTAGTTTTTGCCCCCCTTTCAATAGTAATTTATTATACAAGACGATAAAGTTAAATTTTATCCTGATTCAAGAGTGGATAGAAATAACTTTATCGTCGTGTATAATACAATATTTTTTTCTATAGCAAGAACTTTAACAATTTCAAAAGAAAATAATGACAGTCAATCACATTTTAAAATGTCAGTAGCTAGATTGGGTTGCTACGATAGTACGAAGCTGTCATATTTAATTTAAACAAAACTTAGAAAATTAAATTACTTTATCTATCCTTGATGTTAAAGTGCTACTTTATCTACCCTTGCTGTTAAAGTAAAACTTGACCTTTTGTTTTGAGTTGATAAAAGCACACTTTAACATGTGCTATAGAAAAAAGAATATAACTTCAATTTAAAATAAAATTCGTCTGGTTTTAACATGTGTACAATTTTGGCCTTACTTAAATATAATATTGTAATGTTTGTTTTACTTACTTGTTATATTTTTTCCGTATCAACCTTGTTTCAGAATGCACTTTTGTTTAATTAGTTAGTTTTCTCATGGATTGTAGGTTCTTTTTTTTATGTAATTTATATGTCCAAACCTATTATTGGATGGCTGCCTCGGCAGCCTATCTGTTGGTTTAGCTGGTGTATATGCAATAAATAAATAAATAATCTTGTTATTACGGAGAGGGAGAATTAGTTAGAAATTTGAGTATGCAATCTGTAGCAGCCTGTATTGTTTGTAGATGTTAAACTCAGATACCGAATTCGCCCAATTTTCGAAATAGAAGGCTCAGTCCGGGAACTGCATAAAACCTAAATTCGCTCAATTGCAGCATTGGAAAAATTCATTTCGACACTTGAGCAAATTCGGAATCTGAATCTGGCATATACATATTATGTTTTAAGCTTTATTGAAAGCAATAATAAATTACCTATATGTACACAGGAAACATCGGCATCCGATATAGACAAACAGTTGACTTTCACAAAATAGTACACAAATTTAATATTCAGGAACCACAAAATACAGACAAAATGTTACACTAATTGCAACAAAGGTTAAATGCAACAAGTCCGAGTTTTTTATATTCCAGCTAGTTCATTTTTAAGGATTTGCCTTTCTAGCCTTGACTAAAGATCAAAGTCCGACTGAAAGCCGCTATAACGGATAAATATCCGGTTAAGTAGCATTTGCACGATTTGAAACAATTTAAATTCTTAGTCACCATAAAAATAAAACTTGCGTGTGCTCTGACATTTCAGCTTTAATTTAGATCAAAATGTGCGGAAAGTGAGCGGCCTTAAGGGGCCAACTTTTAAAAAGGTCCTTGCTATTTGTTTATTGCGAAACGCCGAATTGTCGCCCGGGATTTATGCCGTTTCTGGTCGCAATGATTTTGTAAATATGATTAACAAGGAAATGTTTTTTGGTTGTTTATAAAGGTGTAACAGGAAGTGGCGCTTAAGGAAACCTCTGTTTTTACAATTAGTAGTTCGGGTTTCGTTGGAAAACTGAAAGCAAAAGTTCCAGCAATCTCGGAAACTTGTAGAACATTTTTATAACGTTGTAAAGTGATACAATAAAAATGTCAACTAGATGAAAGTAAAAGTTGAACATTTTATTTTCTACTGAAGAATGTAGTGTCCATTTTGTCATCAAGCATTATGAATTATAATAAATGCCTTGGAGTAATTTTTGTGGAATATAATAAAAAATGTTAATAAAAGTACATGACATTGAAGAAATAAAAACTTTTATTAAATTATAACAATAAAAAACACACCAACTTAAATAACCTTTAATAGTAAAAGAAGGTTTAGTCAACAGTAATTACATAAGTGGTGATAATTTTTTGATAATTTTAACTAGATTCACGAATCTTTGTTGCTATTAAGAAATCCCACGAGTGGACGAAGTCAACGAGTGGGATTTCTTAATAGTAACATAGATGAGCGATAATCTAGTTCAAATAAATTTAAAAAAATATTACCACGAATGTAATTCGGCATGATTATTTTTTAAATAGTCCAAGTTGTAGATAGGATTTGATAGAGCTTCCAGATGAGTGTCCTGTTATTTTTAACAACTGCTGCTCACCTACTCCACTTTTAGCTAGTTGTGTTACAGCAGAAGAACTATTTGAATAGTTTGTGAAAAAATAGTTGCTGTAATCAGCTACTAGCAAATAGTCAGTGTAGTTTTGATGCTATTGGTCTATTTGATTTTTTTCTCATTACTATTGGATGATAGGACTGTTTAAGAAATAATCAAGGGTAATACCACAAAAGGTGAACATTTTTTGAGATTTTTTTTCGTTCACATGCAAATTATTGCGTTTAAATTTCTCGAAACCAAAACTGCTTTAAAAATTCCGCGAGACCGCAGAAGAAATCTCACGAGTGGACGAAGTCCACGAGTGGGATTTTTTAATAGCAACAAAGATGAGTGCTAATTTAGTTAAAATTATAAAAAAAATTATTACCACGAATGTAATTCGGCGTGATTATTTTTTAAACAGTTCTAGTTGTAGATTGGGTTTGATGGAGCTTCCAGATGAGTGTCCTGTTATTTTTAACAACTGCTGCTCACCTACTCAACTTTTAGCTAGTTGTGTTACAGCAGAAGAACGATTTGAGTGGTTTGTGAAAAAATAGTCGCTGTAATTTGCTACTAGCAGGACTGTTTAAAATAATCAACAGTAATTACATAAGTGGTGATAATTTTTTGATAATTTCAACTAGATTCACGAATCTTTGTTGCTATTAAGAAATCTCACGAGTGGACGAAGTCCACGAGTGGGATTTCTTGATAGCAACAAAAATGAGTGCTACTCTAGTTAAAATTATAATAAAAATTATTACCACGAAATGTAATTCGACGTGATTATTTTTTAAACAGTTCAAGTTATAGATAGAGTTTGATGGAGCTTCCAGATGAGTGTCCTGTTATTTTTAACAACTGCTGCTCACCTACTCCACCTTCAGCTAGTTGTGTTACAGCAGAAGAACGATTTGAATGGTTTGTGAAAAAATAGTCGCTGTAATCAGCTACTAGCAAATAGTCAGTGTAATTTTGATGCTATTGGTCGATTTGAATTTTTTTCTCAATACTATTGGCTGATAGGACTGTTTAAAAAATAATTACTTATATTTATATAAAAAGCTAATTGCGGCAGACGTGCAGTATTGAATGCTCCACTATAATATTTTACAAAAATTCTAATTGTGAACCGTTAATTTCGTGAGAAACTTAAGGTTGAATAATTTTATAGTTTTGTTAAGGTACGATCATGTCTATAAATTATTAGAATTTTTAAATTTTTTTAGCAGTATTGACGTACCTAGTAGTTCCTTGAACTACTCGAATATAATATTTTTCAGCCTCTAATAAATATCTTTGTTCTAATCTGTAAACTAGATGTATGCAATTGTGGGATTGATGATACAATTAGCATATATGACGTTTTAGTTGATGCCCTAACGATAATAGAACAATGATCGAACATAGCTTCCTTTGTTATATACATAAAGTGATAATTTCTATCATCTTTTTGCTACTATTGTACGTTGCCAACTGTGACTAACTTAATTCATTTTCACGCTATTTAAGTTTTGATATTTTCAGAAGGAAATTGCTACATTCCACAGATACTGCTGGTTAGATATAACCAATTTCTCATTTTTTATATCTGGCAACAGTAAGTCAAACAGAATGGTACAAATATAAAAAACATTTTTCTTGCCAAATCAGGTTACTTTAGAACGTGCCTGTAAGTGATTTTTAAACACAGCAATTTCGCAGTTTTTGCAATCTCAGACCAGGCTTGCTGCTGATATCTGTTAGAAGTGACAGACACGGTTCCCATAATTCACAAATTTACAAATTGCATTAAGCGCATTTCACACGTCCATGCCCGCACAAAATTGTATTGTTAGATAAACGTCTATATAAGTGCTTTTACATAACACCTGGACAAAGCCAGCCTGTACAGCAGTTTTTGCCCAGGAAAGTTATCTAAAACACCTTTGCTGCTTTCTAATCTCGACAAAAATGCAGTATCAAAAATTTCTTAAGTTACAAGAAACCCTGTTCCATAATGATTGTTTCTCGGTTAGAAACCGCTGTTTTTTCATGGAGATCCTAATGCAGTTCATGCACCTTGGAAGATAAAAATAAAGTCTCGAATGGTCTCCATGGAGCGTTGTGTAATAAATTAATACAAAAATAGATGTGAGTGCATGTATGGACCAAGCGTAGTTGAACAGCGATTAAGCAACGATTAAGTGTGGGTAAATTATAAACGGAGTATGTAAATGCCGACGAAAATGAAAGTACTGCCTGCATTTTCTTCTGCGAAACAAGCCGAATCAAGTGTCCAGAACTAGCTGTAAGAACTAGTTGCACAAACTTTTGCAGTTTTAAAGATCATTAGTGGAACAATGCAGTTCTGAAATATAAAATGGCCCGAAGATGCTTAATATTTTAAAATAATAGACCTGTTGTGACAATTACGACGCTTGTTTCAAAATTCTTAATGAATATGCAAGAGCTGTTATTGCTCAAGATCTACAGATCCGTTTTTTTATTTCTTTGTATTGTAGTTGTAGACAGGTTTTAATTAGTGGAATTTGACATTACGGGTACAGAGTTAATAGTATATTATGTAACAAGTTTTATAAACGTCACTTTAGTCACGAGTTTTTTTAGGCACGAGCGAAGCGCAGCGCAGCGAGTGTTTAATAAACGAGTGTCTAGACGGGTTTATATAATGTGTTACATACTATACTTTTTCTACGACCACAAATTTAGACAATACAGTATCATATTATTTTATTAAGCTTTTTGAATATGATTTCAGGTTAAATTACTCTTGACAAACGTCAAATTTGATTTTAGTTTTGGCTGTGGCTAATAAAACAAATACTGTCTGAACCTAACTTCATCCCTTGACTAAAACGTTGCTGCCAACTTCAGCCCTTGACTAAGAGGCTCTTTAGTCACAGGTTATGATGGCGTGATTAAAAGCTTAGCGACGTGTATGTTAATATGTTATATGCCATTTAAGTTATAAGAGTGGAAAAAATTGTTTATAAAATTTTTAATTTTTTTGCTAACCTTAAGCCTATTTGTTAACACAAAGAAAGTAATAGCAAGGGCATATGGGTTTTCAGTCCTTAGTAATTAAGATAGACAGTTTATGTAGTTATGCTTCGTATTTCAATTTCAAAATTACAACAAATTTTGAAAATGATTTTACGTTTTATAGAGATACATTTCAAAAACTAACTCAGTTCCATGCAGTCGCGGTTTGCTATGAGCCAAGGAGCCATGACTCGACCACAACGAACTAGTCATTTAAGAATTTTATACTTATTTTTCATCATTCTTCTTACCTTAAAGCCTAAACAAAGCACACGTTATTTTTCTAAGATAAGCGTTACTTGCTTTCACGGAAGCATTGGAGCCAGATCAAAGTAGCTTAGCTTTTCATCAATTTATTGACTGCAGCAGGGGGAAAGCAGAGAAGAAGGTATGCCAAAGATAAAATATGTTAACATTGAAGGGGAACCACCTCAGCTTAGGCTCAAGCTTCAATTAATCTCAGTCCTCAGTTTGACCCCGGCTGCAATAGCGTGCGGGTCAAGTTTCTGATTACAACTTGCGCACGTAGGGTGACTGATGAGGAAGTACCGCGCCCGTGAAACATATTTGGTTACTGCCAATACTATCTTAAGAAAAGGTTGCTTAATTATGGTACGATCCATTTTATTGTACTTATAGTTTACTGGTAAATTGTCGCACATCTTGACATAATATACTTCAATCAAATGAAAGAGAGATTTCCATTTCAGTTCATCATCTTTTAATAGCCTGTCCAGTCCGGTTAACGCTAACCTTATTTAAATCTCGGGATGTTTTTGTCTGTGAGGGGGTGAAGAATGCATTTTACGTTCGGTTAGGTCTACCATCAAAATTCTCCACGACCTTGGCTGAGTCTACCATATAAGAGTACCTTAGCCACTAACTTCAATAAAAGGAATAATTGAGATGGATAACGCAAGTAATCTTATAGAAAGTTCTTCTGTAATTAGAAATGAATTTGAAGATTGTACAGGAATAGTAATTATGTATTATTAGGTAGTATTCTGTTATTCAGGAGTAATACACACTAATATAAGTATAACTAGGGCCGAATTTTGGTCATATTTTGATTTAAAAAAATTAATTCTGCAATGCCGACTTGGTGGCTCAGTGGTTAAGCATCCTGACTAGAGATCAAACGGTCGCGAGTTCAATCCCTGGTTTTGGTGAGGTTTGCAAAAAATGTGGATAAAAGCTTTTACAGAATGCAATTTTTCGGAAGAAATGTAAAAGTGCGTGTAGCATGTAAAATATAGCATGCTAGGGTTGAGACACAGTAAAATTCTAGCAGGGCTTTCAACATGTAATCACACTCCGCATGCATAGCCCTAGCCCACAGTAAAAAACAATTTTAAAATATATGTGTTGTTTAACCACCAGGAAATATCCCTGAAAGCTGTTATGTAAATATTAGAAAACCTATTTACTATAATCGTGCACAGAAATGCATAAACATATTATTGTAATTGCAACGACTTTAACTATATGTGATTGAATAAAGAATTTTTTCTCTTGTACTTTTTTATAAAGGCAAAAAGAAGTCACATATTTGTCCATTACACATTGAATTAAGGTACTTCAGAGAAAACTCTATGGTTACTACAATTTTAAATTTTGAATCAAACGCCATAGAAACAAAAATAGGAACAAAACGTTGAATGAAGCAGAAACAAGTGCATACAAGTAAGATTATAATTATATGTCGTTGATCTTTAATATCTACTGTACTTTGTTTCCTCTTTAAAGCAATTTAGCATGTTGTAGTAATAAAATAAGTAGCTATTGTCTTCCTAAACATGATATAATAACATTTTTGTGTATTACAAGAACTTTGAAACTGAAACATTAAATTGATTTTATTAATATTATTACTTTTTAATTCAGAAACTAAAGTAGTAACAAAATGCGGTAGCAGAAAACATTGTTATCTAATTATTTATATATAATTTTTACTAAAATATATTCTAGATATTATTATTACTTTAGAAGAAATGTTAGCTAAGGTTTGTGTTTAAAATAGTTACTTAGTTCATTCTTTTTTAAACAATACGTAATTATTAAAAAAAACATCAGTATTGGTCAAGACAAGATAATTCATAACAATTTTAATAAGGCGTTACGTCGAGTTTATTTTTAATTCAATATGTAAAATTTGATAATTGTTAAAACAATTTCAATAATTATTTTTATTAAAACTGAAGAAGATAGAAAAGTTTAAGTTTTTTTTTTAATAAAAAGAGTTGATGGTTGACTGAGATCAATCTGTGGAGGAATAAGAGAAAATTACAACTCATATCATGTTTTCTAAAAGAAACTACTTACAGTAATGAAGGACATGGTCAGGAAACAAAGCCAACATATGGGAGTGTTGAAAATCGTTAAAAAATTGTTAGTTATTTCATTACTGTAAGTCAGTGTTTTTCAAACTTTTTCGAACCGCGACCCCTCTACAAGCAGAAAAAATCTCACGACCCCCCTGACCTCAAAACAGCCAATGACGGCTCGAGGCGTTCAGTGGTCAGCTGTTTCATTCAACGTTAAATGAAGAACAGTAAAGTAGTCTTACGTTTCCCCCCTTAATTATAAATAATATAAATTAATATTTTAAAATAAATAAATACATAATCTACCATTTAATTATTTAGTAATAGTAATTTTCGATACAAGTGCGTAAAGCTAGTCTTTAGTCACGTGTGGGGCAGAGTTAAAACTGGAGCGTTTTAAGCCCCGCGAGTGACTAAAGATGCATATCTTGGTGATTTCTTTGACCACCTAAATATTTTAAATAAGAGTCTTCAAGGGGGAGAAGAAAACATTCTAACAGCTAAGCATAAGATTAATGGATTCATTAAAAAAATCGTTTCTGGTCAACGTCTCTAGAAAAACTTATGATTGAATCATTTCCTTGTGTTCAGAAGATTGTCGAAGAGATTTCAACTGATCAGTCATTGCTCATTACCGATAACATTCCTAACATGGTTGTGGGATTGCAAAATTTAAACCAGCAACTATTGAGTTACTTTCCAGCAGAAGAATTGCAAGCTGGCAATGGGAAAAGATGGATACTAAATATTTATCTGGATATGTCAGTGGAACTGGCAGATCTCACCACAAGGATGAAAGAAAAACTTATAGAACTTGCTGCTGATGGAATGCTTAAAATGGAATTTCATTCGCAGGAGATTGACTTTTCCTGGTTTAAAAAAAGGTACAATACTCAGAGCTTGTAAAAGATGCTCTAAAATTACTAGTGCCATTCGCCACATCCCACCTGTGTGAGCTAACGCTTTCTTTAATGGTGGATATAAAACCGAAGAAAAGAAATAGACTCGAGCTTGAAAAGGTTTGATTATTTGCTTCTCAAATATAGAACCACGATTCGAAAAATGTTGAAAGAAAAACAGGTACACCCTTCTCATTGATGCCTTCAGGTATGTGTGTGTATTTTCGAATAAAAGGTTAAATCATTTTGTTGGTTGTTTTTCTTTTCTGTCTTTTTTTTAAATTAATTTTTTATGGTCACCAGCTCGCGACCCCTTTAGAACTGCTTCGCGACCCCCCTGGGGGTCGCGACCCACAGTTTGAAAAACACTGCTGTAAGTAGTTTCTTTTATCAAACATTATATGAGGTGTACATTTTCTCTTATTACTCCACAGATTGATCTCAGTCAACCGTCAACTTTTTTATAAGAAAAAACTTTTCTATCTTCTTCAATTTTAATAAAAATAATTATTGAATTTTTTAACAATTATCAAATTTTACACTTTAAATTAAAAATAAACTTGATGTTTTTTTAAACAAAGATTCCATACTTAATTGAGGAAGTATTCATTCACTTACTTAATAATTAAACCTTTGTTTTAGTACATTTAAATTCACAAATATTAATCTTTTTAACTTAATATTTATCTTGTATATGTCCGAAGAAGCTGTGATTTACAGTGAAACGTAACGCCTTATTAAAATTTTTATGAATTATCTTGTCTTTACTAATTCTGATTTTTTTTTGAATAATTATGTATTGTTTAAAAAAATGAACCAAGTAACTATTTTAAACACAAACCTTAGCTGACATTTCTCCTAAAGTAAGAATAATTGGCTTAGAACAGCTGTTTTCAAAATTTTAAATTCTAGATATTGTGCATTGAGAGGCTCTCACATTACCCAATGTGTCATAACAAGGTATCAAGGGAATCATTGGCATATTGAGTGTTATACTCCTATGATATGAGCCACCACATATAGCATGTTTTTAACAGACTGTCTTGATATAAGTAATGCAATTTTTTCAGTAAGTTGTTGTGATTTCTAAATAACTGTTCTGTTGATTTATTAAGGCTTTCACAAAGTCTTGTTATTGTCGTAAATAAATTAACGATTTCTTTTCTGATTAGCGCAGTTGACATTTGTTGGAAAGTTTACTAGATTTTATTTAATGTGAGAATATCGAGAAAATTAATTAATTAAATCAGTGGGATTTAAACTAATTATTAACTTAAACATACCATGCGTTTTTCTACAGAGATACAATAATTTCTTAAATTTGGCGAGAGATGATTATTTTTAGTATGTACAGTTTATTTATTTGTGATAATATATATACTATTTTAAAGCAATGTTAAATTTTAAACATAAAACAGTTTTTAAGAATTTTTGCTCTGTAGCTACACATAGTTGCATAGGGATTTTTCAAGTGATCTTTTCGGATCTTATCATGTTAATAAAAATAATATTAGGTTTACTTTTAAAAAATAATTAATAAACAAATAATTAGAAATGTATGAATTAATTTTAAGTTGTAAAATTTAAACGGGTCTGATTTGAGAGCTGCAAAGAATCTAATTCAAATAGGTGTAATATATAACCTAAAAATTCAGTCAAATAAGACACTAAAGTACCAAATGCAATCAAAATTATCTCGTGATTGAAATAAGTGACCGAGTCCCGATTTGAGCTCAACAAAGCCCAGCTTGCCCAAGGAGTTGCTGAAGGAGATTTGACATAGTCTAGTTCATGAAACAACTTTTTAATTAGGAAAGTCTGTCGTCAACGGGTCATTTCGAATTGAACCCCAATGAGGACATTCGCGTCTGGTTTACAAGGTTGCAAGGATTGTCCTGCTAGAAGGGAAAGCTAATGCTAATTGTTGAACTTTAATGTTGGAACATAAAATTCGCTGCATTTTGATAATGCGAAGGCGTGTGCTTCGGTTGCACAATCACTATTTCGCCAGGACGCTTAAGATAGTTAACTGCATTTTATGTTTCTGAAATTTCATTAATTTGTCCTTTTCCTAGGGCTATATTGGGAAAATTAGAAAACTAGATTTTACAACTGCAATTAAACTAATGTGAGTAACGAATTCTTCTAATACCTGGGGTTAATGATTATTGAGTTGACAGTAGTATAACAGATGTTCAGGTAGTTATGTCATCGGTGACTCATTTAAATTTATTAATGGTGCAATTAGCAGACACGTTATTGATTTTTAACTAGCTTTCAAATAGTTATGAATGAATTTCAGGTCAGAAAATAAGATTTACCTTAAAATGTTTACTAATGGTTTATTTTCAATTTATAAAAATTGCCCTTTCAGACTGAAAGGTTTTAGCTGGCGAAAGATTAAATTAATGTCTTCAATAAATGTTAGAAACGGACGAGAAAGTTTTTATGTTAATATTAGTTTTTGCAAATTTCATTTTTTCACAGTATATCTGAAAATAGCTTTAAATTTTATTATGATTTAATCACTTCTAATACATTTTTATTGTTTTGCAACGCGAAAGCCTTTTTTATATTCGCAACAGGTTTTCAATTTGTTTTAAATGTTCTGCAGCAAATTAACTTTTATACCCACAACGAGATTTTTAAACGATTTTATTATTATCTTTGCAATGCCAAGTCTTTATTCTAATATTGGCAACAGGCGTTTATTCTTTTTAAAGTTTTTTTGCATAATAGTAATGTTCATTTAAATAATCTCTGTAAAATGCATTGTGACATTATTGCTATCAGCAATATCAGCTAGGAGGAAAGTTTTTGCAAACCCGAATTTTTGAAATGTGTTCCATTAACATAAAAAGCACGATGTCTGTATAATTATGAAATATATATAAATTATAGAAAATGTTCCCTCAATATGAAAATTGTATTTTTTCACTAAACCATTTTCAAAAGAATTTCAAGAATTTTTACAACATTTCGGTTGAGAACTATTTGTTGGTGTTATTCAGTTTTTAAATAATTTATTATAATGTACTTATAACCATATAAATTTGATTTGTTTCCATAACTAAAATATAAGGGCTACTATTTAATTAAGAGCTGTTTTAATTGTTTTAATGTCAATAAATTTCCCAAATTGAATTTCGCTACAAGAAAATGCTTTATTCATAGAAATCATAGCCAATTTTAAAGATATGAAAATAACACATGGCAGACCTTTTGTTAAATGCATATTTACTTAATTTCATATACATACACATATCATTTGTTGAAAATCAAATTTTTCCTAAAATATTATTTGAAATATATTCCAAACATTGAAAACATGGGACTGTTTAGTAAGTCCAATTGAAATAATCACATACTTAAAGGGAATGGAAACTCTAGCCAACCGCATTTGGAAATTAAATTAGTACCATATAAAATATCAAATTATTTTAAATTTTAAAATTCACATTTTCTCTAAAATATTGTATAAAATACGAATAAAGTAAAATTTTATATAATTTTTCGTGCAGTTGTATGTTAATTAATTTTAAAAATTGAAGAAAAGTATTTAAAGCTTAGTTTGGCCGACTGCATACCTTGAAAAATAAATTATTACAGAATGAAAAACCTAACACATCGAATTTTCACTAAATTTTATTATTTTTAGTGAACCTATGGATTAAAAAAATAAAAATTTAACAAACCGCAAACTTTCATAAACGCATACATCTACAGATATAAACCATAATAAATGAACAAGTGCAACTAACCATTTTAAACGAAGTAATATCCAAAGAAAAACGTTAACACAGCACAAGCGAACACAAGAGGTCTTCAGCTCACTACCATCACTGATCACTGGCACATTCTAGCACCAAATCAACACTCGTACCCAAAGAAAGAAAGTCTTAGAGCGGCCAATGTCCGCCTTCTTATATGTGCTAGAAAGAATGTGGGGCGCGGACCCAAGAGGGCAGTCTGCACCCCCCGAAGACCACCTCCTGGCTAGCATCCCTTCATTAACTCCAGGAATGCACGGAAGAGTTTCGGGCTGGAAAACCCACGTAATCGGGGGTTGCTGAGGTGGGATTCGCGGCCCAAGGTCGTTGCTTGTTTTAGAATTGATGGAGTTGATGCAATCGTTAATTGTTTGTCCCAAAGCGTGTTTTGTAATTTACTTTATGAATGGACTGTGTTTTAATTTCCTTTTCTGTCTCAGGACCTTTGCTTTGAGAATTAATAAAATAATGCTGACATGGAAAGTGCCTGTATAAATAGTATACTGCATTTTTATTTTAATTAAAAATCTTGCAACATTATCAATATGTCAACAAGTAGCTAGACTTTCCATATCAAGCTTTAATAAAATTATGGGAAGACGCAATAAAGGATTTAATTAAACTACATAACCATGGTGGCATCATAGTCCTGGCAATTGTATTTATTGTATTGAAGGTTAAAAAACATTTGAAAAATCATGTGAGCCAAAAATTATTTTTTTTCTATGGCACATGTTAAAGTGTGCTTTTAAACAAAACAAAAGGTCAAGTTTTACTTTAACAGCAAGGGTAGCTAAAGTAGCATTTTAACATCAAGGATAGATAAAGTAATTTAATTTTCTAACTTTTGTTTAAATTAAATATGACAGCTTCGTGCTATCTTAGCAACCCAATCTAGCTACTGACATTTTGAAATGTGATTGACTGTCCTTATTTTCTTTTAAAATTGTTGAAGTTCTTGCTATAGAAAAAAAATTGTATCATTGAATCATTAACGTCTCGACTTCGTCTCGACGTTAAACGATTCACTCGTGGATAAAATTTAACTTTATGGTCTTGTATAATAAATTACTATTTGTGATACTATTTTTGAAAAGTAGACAATAATTCCAGATTCAAACAAAAAAAAAACTTCTTAATTTCTACTTAATAAAAAATTAAAGAGTTGTATCGGCAGAATGGCAGTATAACAATATAAAGAGCAAAAAAAGAATAAGCCTCAGCACAATTTCTGTATTTTAACTAATTGTTTGATTTACAAAAATATAACTGTTATTACAAAAAATATATATGTAGATGTCCTTTAAAAATGAAAAGTTTAAAAACCATGAAAACCAACTCTGGCATTTACTAGAGTATATTAGAAAAAATTATAAAAAGTAGACAGCTGCGCACTCTCCTCAACAAAATCAGTTATAAGATAACTTCAAAATAAAAAAAAGTCGAACTATTTAAGCTACAGTTTAAGAATATTTTTTTGTTAAAGATATCTGCACAAATAATTTACTTATGCGCAAAAACGACTTTTAATTGTAGTCCATGCTTATTTATCAGGAAACAAATTAATGTTACAACGGTATCTTTATTTAGTTGTAGTCCTATTATTTTGTACCTTTGCGGGTGTTATTTAAATCAATTAATATTTTTGCATATATGTCGTAAACTATATTAATGTACCACGTTTTTTATGTAACCAAATTCAATGATATGCTTTATATTAAATTATTATTGGTCCAAAGATCTTCTTTGTCAGGATTCTATCATAAACGTTGTCTACATTTTGTTGCAAAACCTATTGTGTTTATTAAAAAGTTAATTATTTGTGAACTGTGTTGATATATTCAATGTAGTGCAGGTTTTTTATTAATTTAATAGTAAACGGAAAATATGTTTAAGAACATGATGAAGAGTGAACAGGGATGCGAGTTGTACAGTTTATTGTATTCTAATAACTATATATCAAAAAATCGTTTTTTTTTTGCACACATAACCTCGATATGTACGAACATTTCTGTAGTAAACCTTATCTCAGCAGAACAGTACATTTGAAAAAAATCGCAAAAAGCTAATATGGAGTCCATAAAAATCAAATTTGAGGATGCCTTCAAATAGATCAAAAGATTATTTGAAGCATCTTAAGCTATTAAACCAAAAACTTGCATTAAAAAATCTATGGAATGTAAGAATGATTCCAAGCAGCAGAAGCAAGAAATGCAAATTCGAAGTTTGAATATTTTTCAGGCGTTCAAAAACTAAATGGGTTTTTAATAATGACCACCATATGAAATTTCGCAACTTTGTCCTGATTTAACCGATATTGTATCTTAAGATAAGCGAGATCCCCATTATAAAACTCGTCACGGGTATACTTAGAAACAAGCCTTTAAAAATAATCGGTGATTTATCAATGATGTTAGAAGAGTGTGCGAATGAGCAGAGAGCGATGATAACATGGCATTTTAGATGCAAAGGTGAGAAGGGATATAATCGAGATTTGAACTCGTGACCTCAGGTTTAGTAGTCTAGTGTGCCATTACACCACCTTGGCAGCGTAGTTAGGTGACTGCTAACGTCAATTACTGGTAATCAGGATACAAATCACACATACAAGGAAATAGCGACCAATCTCATCCGAAAGCTTTTTAGTGTTTTGTATTAATATTACACACAAATTGCCCCAAAATTCATTCTAATAAGTTATGTCGTTCTCGAGTTAACGGTTTTATGTCAATATGGCGGCCACATATGTAAAAAATGACCAGGCTTTGATGAAAATTGTAGTGATGCCGCCAAGATGAGTCAATTTTCGAAGTCCTCTCGTCTCGTCTCGTTTTGAAATTCGAGATCGAAATCGCCGTTTTTCATTCTCGAATATTCGAGACGAAATTATCTCAATTCTCGATCTGCACAGTTTTTTAATAGTATTTTTAAAAGCCGCATAAAGACGAAGCAGAATCAGCCTCTTTTTTAGAGGAGGATGTTATGCGTTAAGACCTCATGGTTGGCAAAGCCGGATTGGGAAATAGCACTTGGCTGGGCGTTCGATCTTTTGTGATTGTTGGAGTTTGTGCTAATGGAACTCAGATATTCTGGTCTAGGACAGGAGGCGTTACCTCTGAATTAGCTCTACTGTGTTACCTTTTCAGGTACAATGCCATAAATATCGCCAGGGGAAAATCAAAACTTTAATACATAAAGCACGTGATTATTTTGGGCGTTACTCAGTCGCAACTTTCTCAATTCGACATACACACATTAGACCAGGGTAAGTAGCCCAATATCAGTTAAAATGTCTTAAAACAAAGTATAAAGCTAAAAATTGGTAAACATATAAAATTGAGTACGTTGCTTTTTAATATCTAGTGGAACTCAAGCAAAAATTGGTATACAGGAGAATTTTAGGTCGCAGATTACAAATATGAAACCAAAATTACTGTAAAAAAATGGCTGATTCAATATGGTGGTCACATGTGAAACATCATCAGACTTTGATAACAATTGATATAAAAGGATTTTCAAAGCAGCTGATTACAAATTCGAAGTCAAAATACTGTAAATAAAATGGCAGATCCTCTATTTGTTGAAGATTTTTCATCACAATCCTTGGATCATCGTTTTGTTCTCTTTATCGTTGGCTATGTATTTAGTTTTACTTTTTTCCTAGATTTTATTTCAAGTGCCTCTAACATTTTTTGTAATTATTCTCTGCTTTCACTGAATGAATGCCTTCTTCAGTAAGTTAGAAAAAAGACTATGGACTTGCTAGAGTCCAGATGAACAAGCAAGAAATTAAATAGATTATATTATATCTAATAAAAAAATATAGTTATGGACATAAGTAAAATTAATACAGGGAATCTAGATAACGATCATCGTATGGTACGAGTAGAGGTGTATATCTGTATACGAACATAGTACAAGAACAAAGAAAACTAGCAATAAGGAATCCCCACTAATGTAACGGAGAATAGCTGAAAATAAAAACTACTGAATACCAGAAAAACTTCAGAAATATACAGGGTCCGGCAATAATGCGGGTGTGGAGGCTGTAGGTACGAAAGTGGTGCACATTGCTAAAATATTTGTGATTATACAGGGTGGCTCAAAAAAGTGTGGCGAATCAAACTTACTTTTTTAAATAGAATACCCTATATTTGGGTAGCTTAAAAGTTTTGCATTGAAATACTCATTATTTTGATATTAAATTGTATAGTTCTAACGTCAACTGTTTTGGAGATATTAACAATTTTATAGTTGCTTGACCCTGTATACTATCGAAAAATCAACAAGACCCTGCCCATGATTGTAATGTACCCATAGTACGTGGCCTAATAGAAACATCTCAAATAACAGAAACAAAAAAAAGCACAATGCGAGAAAGAACAAATTAAAGAAACGTTTTGTTTTTGTTATAGGTGGGTGTGATAAGCTACCAACCTTATTTTTAAAATGACGTTAATTAATATTTAGCAGCCTTTCTATAACGTGCGTGTAACTTCAACATGTTTCTGTTGGTATCCTTATAGATAAACGCGTGTTGTACCTGCCTGAGTGGGTGTGTCACGTATTCGTCAGTACCAGTCGAGTGCACTTCGTCTTTAATAGGCCCTATCGCCACCGCATGCTTCCTAATGCAACGATAACCAAGTATGTGAGGCAAGCTTCTTTAGCCGAGCGGGTACCGTCTAACTAGCAATCAAACTGCTCATGTATGGCGCAGGTCAGATATTTTAATTTTTTTCTTTGCGAATTAATGTAATTCGTATTTGTTGATGATTTTCCACCACAATACCTTGATTATGGTTTTTTTCCACTTTGTCGTTGACCATGTATTTAGTTTTGTTTACGCTTTTCCTGGATTTTAATTAAAGTACTCGTACATTTACCATTTTGTGTAATTCTTCTGTGCTTTCACTGAATGAATATTTCCTATAAACTAGAAAAAAGCAAGGAATGAAGTACTTCATATTATATGTAATAACAAAAATATAGTTATGGACACAATGTAATTAACACAGCAAATATACGTAGCGATCATTGTATGAGAAAATGTGTACACGAGCATAGTACAAGAACAACAAAAACTAGCAACAAGGAATCCTCACAAAATTAAAGTAGAATAGCTGAAAATGAAAACTACTGAAAAATCAAATAATCAGTTTGATTTTCGAGAAAACAAATCCACTGAAGATGCAATTCAATTATTAACTTCAAAAATATATGCAAATCTAGATTCGTCAAACGTCTCAGCAGCGGTGTTTTTAGACCTAGCCAAAGCTTTTGATACTGTGAGTCACAATCTTCTTCTGCAAAAAATGGAAAGGATGGGTGTTAGAGGTGTTTAAATCTTATTTGTCAAAAGAATGCAGCAAGTAAAAGTTGGTGCAGCATACAGCCAGAAAGTTCTGTGCGAATATGGAGTGTCTCAGGGGAGTGTACTGGAACCAGTATTGTTTATAATCTACATAAATGACTTATTAAATGCAAAAAATCAATACAACATTATTACTTACGCTGATGATACAGTTTTATATTTTACTGGTGATTCGTGGCAAAACCTTTACACAAAAATAAGCGTGGAACTAGCGAATATTGTAACTTGGTTAGATCTGAATCTGCTTACATTAAACGCTGAAAAAACAAAATGTGTGCCTTTTACATCTTATAAAAACAATCTGCCGCTATATAGTATTATAAAAATTAGCAATTCTGATCTAAATATAAAAGTTACTACAAATGTGAAATATTTAGGAATAACTATAGATAGTTTTTTCAGATGGGATTTGTACATAAATGAACTTACTAAAAAAATAAGAAAATTTGTCTATCTATTTAAACAACTAAAATCATTTTTAAAAACTGCAGACTTGAAAATAATATACTATGCTTTAGTACAATCCCTGCTCCAATATGGTATTATTGGCTGGGGTGGGGTGTACAATACAACTCTCAAACAGTTAGCTACCGTACAAAATACTATATTGAAAATTATACTGTCCAAACCTTTCAGATATGATACTCACTCACTATATTTAGAAGCACGTGTATCCACGGTCAGACAATTACATATGATAGCAGCTATATGCAGATATCACGACAAACCAAAACAGTTTATTTGTCATGGTTATGTCACAAGAAATGTTACAAATCAGTGCGTAGCTACTATAAATGCCCAAAAGACAATTAGAACAAGAAGCGCGTCTTATTTAGCTCCACGTTTTTACAATTTATTACCCAGAAATCTTCTTTCAATAAAACCGGTGCGACTATTTCGAAAGCATCTTGTAGAAGAATTGTTACAGCGCGATATGACTGCTTTTTTAGTCCTTCTCGAATAAAATTTGTATAGCTCCGTAAATAGTAATATAGTAAAATATAGCAAATAGTAAACAACCCGCATTTTTTTTCATAACTTTTGAATTTTTTAGTAAATTTTTTTTTCAAACTCTAAGATTAATTTGAAAGGGACGGTGTTTTAATTTTGTTGCCTGTATGGTTTCGGCGCACAAGCTCTGCTTAGGCTGAGACCACCACGCAACTGTTTTTTTCTTCTTTTTACTTTTTTCTTTGTGAACGTTTATAGTTTGTTTTGCTCCATTTATGTTCTTTTAGTTTCTAGTTGTTGTGTGTGTTGTTGCTGCTGCTGTATTATTTCTTTTTCTAAAATAAATATTATTATTATTATTATTATTAGAAAAAAAAGATACTTGATGATAGTACGTGGCACAATAGAAACATCTCAAATGATAGCAACAAAACATCCACAATGCAAAAGGGAAAACTAATTAAAGAAACTTTTTGTTATATGTGAGTGTAATACGAGGACGGTTTGATATATAGTCGGCCTTGAATGAAGGACATGAAACAAATGAACATAATCTACCGTTGAAATTATTTTTTATGTCTGTCAAATAAGCATAAAACGTTTTACTGTGAATAGTGCTTCCATAGTCGCTTGTAACATTATTGAAAAACCTTGTTCGGGAGTTTTGAAGCATTGGGAAAAAACAAGTATCGCTTCGTCATAAAGTATCGTTACATGGAGGGGCGGAAATGTAAGGATATTTATCAAGATATGGAGGAGACCCTAGGGGATCAAAGCTTGTGGTATTCTACGACAAAGAAGTAGGTTGCCGCATTCAAAAGGGTAAATCTGATGTTGAAGACGAAAAGAAAACTGGGAGGCCAATTTCTGTATACACCCTTGAAAATGTGAAGACTTTGATAATGGCAAATCGTCGAATTGGTTTGAAACGCATAGTAGAGACATTATCAATGAATGCCTGTTTCATATTGTTCATGTATAATTGGGCTTGAAAAAATTGCTGCGAAGTGGATTCCCAAATGGTTGAATGCTGATCAGAAACGAGTGCGAGTGTCAACATCCATTTGCGCCCATCATTTCTTTTTGGACCGGGTTGTTACAATGGATGAAACGTGGCACTACGATTCGGAGACGAAACAACAATCAATAGAGTGGAAACATTCTGGTTTCCTTAGCCCGAAAAAAAAAAAATCGAACTCAGAAATCAACGGGAAAAGTGTTGGTTTTCGTTTTCTGAGATAAAAAAGGTGTTATTATGTATGCCAGACTATTTAGAACATGGTAAATCAATTACCGGGGAGTGTTATGCTAACTTACAAATGCGACTAAGGCAAAAAATTGTAGAGAAAAGACTGGGTAAATTGTCAAAAGTTGTTGTTTTCTTGCAGGATAATGCCCCGAACCACAGTTCAGCGTTGCTATAAAAAAAATTCACCAATTGGGGTTTACAAGTTGGAATATCGACCTTATTTCCTAAGTTGAAAAACTATCTGAAAAGAAAAAATTTCACGGCTGCTGCTCTCGGCGCCTCGCGGTGCGGCTGCCACGGAAATATTTGGTCCCAGATGTCATAATAACATCAGTCGTTAGTGGGGTTGGAAGTCCCCATAAAATGTACAGCGACGCCTATAATTGGCCTAACGGCTGTTGGCTGAGTACCAAAATAAATAAATAAATAAATACATTCTTTTCTAATAAAGAGGCCATTCAGACTGCAGAGCACTGGCTTGCAGACCAAAGTTCAGAATTTTTGTTGAATGGTTTACGGGCATTGCAGAATCGCTACAAAAAATGAATTAACTTGAAAGGGGACTATATTGAATAAAAGAAGTTACATTGTTCTGTTTGTTTTCTTTCAATTGTAGATAGTGAAAAGGTTATGTTCTTTTAATTTACTATAATTAATTAAATAAATAATTAAGAACCACCTCACAAATATTTTATTTACCTTATAAAATTTTAAGTCGATTAAAAAGAGTTGTAATTTACTAACTCGTTGAAATAAATGGTTATATGCCCTGTTGGTATTTTATCGAGAGATAAAGAAAAAACTGTTCCTCAGCGGGCTGTGGAAATTCAACGTATGAATAATATGTTGGTGACACTGTACGTCAATGTCAAATTAGAGGTTATCAGGTTAGGTTTTGAATTTCCACAGCCCGCTGAGGAACAGTTTTTTTTCGATCTCTCGATATTTATCTGCAAGTATTAACAATTATTATGGCTAGCTTAAATTTCGGTAAAGCATTTACTCTTTCTCTCGGTTAGGTTCAATTGGGCTGACTGGATAATTCTTAATTTAACTTACTACGGATCTGTACTCCGCCTTCGTACTACTGCGCACAAGCAAATACTCGAAAGTAGGTCATACGTTAAATTAAAATGGTTCCGCTGGCAAAGTACGATCGTGAATTTAAAAAACAAAGTGAAAATTTATCACAGTTCCACCAGTAACTATTTGAATTAAGCTGTTTCGCGGCATTAGCATCATTTGTTTTTCTAACATTAGTTAAAGGGGCCCATATCCACGCACCTATTGTTTTAGTTGGCGTCGTTTTATGATCTAACTGTCACATAATCCCAAATTATGGAGTTGGGCTATTCTGCGGTCTGGATTTACTTTACAGCAATGAATATAGCTTGTATTGCCTTGGGTATGACTCTTGGTACTCATGCATAAACTTCCCGGTGCTCACTTAGCTAAATTTTAGGGGTAGACAGTACCTGTGGTTGCCGTTTTTATATCGAAGGCGACGCTGGTCTTGTTGTCGAACTGCTATGGGCTTGATGCTGCTGAAACTCCTCGGGCACTTCCTCGCGTAGCTGCTTGCTGCTCTGGAGTCTTCCCCTCTAGGCTGTCTCGACTCGTAGGCCTCCACGCAGAGATTGTAACGGGCTGCTTCCGATGTGAGGTTATGGTGCTCATGCTTCGGAGAACTATACAACTTATGGTGTTAGATTTCGATACAAATAACACCACACGACCACAAAATTGCACTGAATTGACTGGTATAATTTTTATATTTAAAATAATTTGTTTACGATATGAAAATTAGTTTTATTCAGGAGTACATTCTACAATATGTCAATTCTTACATTAATTCAATTGTTCCCTCTAATATCCGCTATAAATAATTGCTAGTTTTGATCTTAAATGAAAACGGATGTGTATCAAATTCAAAATGCTTACTTATAAATATAACTTTGCCTAACAACTACAACTTATATACAAATTCTTATTCTAATATTAAGGTCCACATTTATAATTAATTAATCACGTCTTTGCGTCACTGCACGTTTGTTAATTTGCTTTAAAATGTTCACATAAGTCACTGCACTGATTAATTTTATGAGAGTACTTTCTTCACCAAGGCGTCCCTTGATTTCACCTGTCTGATTTTCCACACAATTTTTTGTTTATCTGCTGTGTGCTTTTCTTCATTTTTATATAACCCTGGCTTGTTGATTCTTACAATTTTCCATCAAATGCCTTAATTTCAGCCTTCTTAGCTGCTCGTTGCAACGTTTATTAGCTTATCTAGCTTTTCCTACCTTTCTTTTAAAACCCTGACAAATATTTCACTGTTTAACTTTACTTGAATTATTCGCTTCAATTTATTGCATTTACAAACCATTTTTGTAATTAATAGTTCGGCTATTACTTTGCACAAACTTCATATTTTAAATTTTATCTTACATTCAACTTAGATCTTTGTGAGAATTGAGCTTTGCTTAAACCGTTCTTTAATTAACTATACTGCTATTAATTGGCATTTCTTTACCAATGCATTCCATCTATTAAATTCAAAGTTTTAGCCTTGCAGTTATATAAAATACCTCACCCTGAGCTTTAATGAAATGTCCATTAGTTTGGCAAAGCTATCAGAATTGAGTGTGTAGGGCTTAATACCATCGCAATAGATTATTTATTAATACGCGTTTATAAGTCACCAAACTTATTTTCAATTACTATTCAGCAGATTTCCAAGGCCGAGTGTATATTTTCAACATGCTTGTGTTGGTATACTTATAGATAAATGCGTGTTGCTCCTTCTTGGGTGCGTGAGTTACGTATTCATTGACACCGATCGAGCACACTTCGTTTTCGATCAGTCTTGTCGCCACCCCTGCATCATAATGCAACAATAAGCAAGTACGGGAGGCAGCATTCTTAAGCCGAACAGGTAAAGCGTCTGACTAGCAATCAGATTGTTCATGACCGTGGCACAAAGTCAAATGTTACCGACTGCATTTTTTCCTTAGCGAATTCACGTAATTCACGTTGCTTCCTTTAACTTTTCAGTATTATTAGACACATTATGATCTTGTTACCTATTTTGTACATAATTCTCAACTGTTCAATCAGCATACAGTCTGACAAAAGTTGTTAACTTGCTTTCTTTATTAAAGACGTTAAAATATTTTCTTCTGCACCTAACTGATTTACTTACTCAATTTAAAAACACAAAAATGATTTTAATTTGAGTAACGCTACATGGTGGGCTAAAAAGCTAATATCTACTAATTTTTGACTAGATATTTTATTATTAATTTAAAAAATATGATTTTCCCCTCAAAAGAAAACTTCATATAATTGTATCCATGATGGCAGCTCCGTTCCATCGAGCAAGTGCCGAAAAATTTTCATGAAATAAGCCATAAATTACATTCACACCTGTTTTTAACCTTATACTTTGTTTGTTATGATCAGTTATGTTAAATGCCTGTGCTGCATGTGCTGATAATATGTTTCTATTTTGAATGGCGGACTTCTGGATAATGCAGTATTTGTCCATGGATGTACCCATTATTTAATGGACAACGGCCGCGAAAGCCTATATTGTAATATTTCTATCTTGTAAATATATCGACTAAAATAATATTTTTCGATAACTGTAAAAATAGGGGACATTCGCGCATCGCTATCAATGCGCGAAGTTTGTAATTTTTTTAAAATAGGATATTTATTTTTCGACGACTGACATCGAAAGTAGATTTTTCTCACTGTCATTTAACAACAGAAAGTTGACATTTGCCGCTGAGCGTGCGTTTTCATCTTTTTGCCGCTCGCCGAGCGTTTTGGGTTTCCGCGTGAACAAAATAGGTAGCCACATCCGAATGTTTCCTTGACAACGCCGTCATTTGTGGAAATAATCGCGTCACATGTCATATAGACTGCGCGAGTAATGTTAACTTGATTGTCAATTAATTTTTGCGATAAAACGAAATTTGATATTTTCCTTTAATAATATGCTCAGTCGTCGAAAAAATAGTATGTATGTTTCGAGCTAAAAGTGCGCTTGCCGCTTTTGCATGATTGCTGGTTTCGACTTCGTCTCAACCAGCAATATTCATGCGCAAGCGGCAAGAATGCACTTGCAGCTCTTAACATACAATATACTATTACGTTACCATTGACGACGTAAAAAAAGCATTTCGAGTACTAGGGCGCGAAACAATATTGATATTCTTGCTTGGTGGTAGTAGACAAACATTGTTTGTACCGGGTGGCCATAAATATCTGATATCACATTACCTTTGAAATCAAGACCGCTTTATTCAAGTGATGAATCCAACTAAACTAAATGTCATTAATGTCATCACAACTAAAATTCCTATCTGTCAAAAATTATTACAGATTGCAATAAGTATTGAAATTAGAACAGGAGATTTTTATAATCGAGTCGTAGGCTAAACTGCAGAATTTGGGGCACATTCCCCTCCTCTTATTTGCATTTTATAACATTTCATACCAATACTTATTATAATTTAAATATGTATAATGGTAACCAACATTTATAAGTAGCTAATTCCATGGCTACCGGGATCTCAGATGTTTATGGCCACCCGGTATTTAGTGGGCGTAATGAGTGTTTTTTGGCCCATTAGAATTACTTTTTTGCTTCGATGTAACGGTCTCGGCTAAAAGTGTCATACTCATGCGCAACAAGAAACACTCATTACGCGTATTTAATACAAAAATAACAATTTTCTAACCAACGTAATTAATTATTATTTATGAAATTTTAATACTAGTTAAAAGTAGAATAAACCCCACTGGAATTAGCGTCATACTTAAATAATGGATTTGTTAGAGCCCAATTAACAAATTATAAGCAGTTTATTTTCCCAGATTTATTATAAATTCTTAGTTAATGGAAAATACAGAACTTCTGTTGTGCACCGGTGGATTCACGAGTAGGTCGTTTCCGCATAAGCTACCATAACAGAAATTACGATTTATTTAATGTAGGCCAGATTACAGTATTTTAAAAATTTTTGTAGAAAGTTCCACGTTTAAGTGAAAAAGCATGCCAAATGAAGTGACCAGTCAAAAAGCAGACTTACAAGTAGATACGAGTACAAGAGATATTCTGGCTGAGAATTTAAGTTCAGTGGGTTTGATCGACTGATTTATTTGGGCCAACTATTCTCATCAGAATAGTTTGTAATTTTTTTTTGTAGTCAGTCAGTAAGTGGTCAATAACCCACCAAAAGCGGCGAAGTTAGAAAGCTTGTTTCGATGAAATCGAAACAAAAATAGGCGTCGGCAAAGAAAGATCTCGAAATTCTGTGATCTGAACCAGTTTGTTGTAACGTTAGGCTTTCTTTTAATAAGTTACGTCGACTTTTTCTGGAGGTAATAATTTGTGACAGCTTGTATTTGTGACCTGAGTATTTAAATGAGAAAATTGGAAAAAGCAATATCGTGTTCATTAGCTATCATCAGTCAAATCTTGAAATATCTTGTAATGTATTAAGTGAATGTTTTGATATATTTTAATTAAATAATTTCTAAAATGTTTTCAGCATTCAAACGAAGACCGAAATATGTCCTTTTAAAACATGTTTATTTTGTAATAAAACCGATGAAAATTCATTGTTTCCGAACATTTCCTTAAATATTTGGTACATGTACTAGTGTCTTTTATATAAGCAAAAGTCTACAGCTACTGATAATCCTTTCAACATTAAAATGTATTTTTATGACTTTGAAACAGAAAATCCCATGCTTCTGGAACAGCTTTATTATGCATTCACTACAAAGCTATCAAAAATAAACTTGACATGACCACTGTCTACACTGCACTTTATGAAACCACATTTGAACTACAATTAACTCTATTACTGGTTCATGTGGCTTTAACACAACAGTCTAATGAGCAACAAAAATATGCAAAAATATGTAATTTAAACCAAATTTACAGGTAACATTAAAATAACCATGGAATAAGTTAAACAAAACGTTGAAAGTGAATTTTAAATTTAAAATATAATTGACAATTCTAAGTCAACAAAAGGCATGCTACAGATTAGGCAAGTTTTAATGTTTCACTGGCTTCCGTGTTCAAGTTTATTTTTAATTTCCCTGTACTAAAAACATAGAAAAATAATGTGGACTTATAAATGATATTCAGTTCTACAATTTAAAAATATTTTGGACGGCTATAAGCGATACAAACTCATATATTTTTAAATGGAACACTTACTATTTTTTACTTTTATTAAAAATTATCTAACGTACACGAGAATATCTTATTTTTGAAAGCCTGACCAATAATTTAGAGGTTATGATTTTTTTGTGATAAAATGACACATAAAAAATTATAGCACTCTGGTTTTTAAGAATTCAGAGAAAGTTATTAGCCAAGTGTCAGTGATGACGTGAGCAAAATGCGATTTTATTATACAAGATGGATATCCGAATTAGGGACGTGCTGTATCAGTAGTTCAAATTTATGCGTTTCTTAATTTGAATGCTTGTAGTTGTTTAAGATTTGCAAAACTATTCATTTCTATGCGAATATATTATTTATAACTTTTTAAACTTGATATTCTTTTATCAAAGATGTCTGTTACGATTAAGGTCCGGACAGATTTAATGATAAGGATTTTGGCAAATACTCAGTAGCGTACGCTGAATATTTTTTGAGAAGATCAAAATTTAGTAAAGATTGTCGTCACTAACATCAACTGTCCTTTGACTTTTCAATTTCCAGAGTGATTCTAATTAATACATATGCCTTATTGCTTTATATCAAAAGTGTTTGCAGTAGTTTTTTCAAAATAACCATTACAATAACTCCAAGTTGCCTGTGTATAATAGTTAATAGTGCAAAAGTATTGAAAAATGATTCTTCTTTCACTGTACTGTGATTTATTTTTATTTCTGTGAGACCCTTACCGATAATAAAACCCTACTCGCACGCCTCTAATTATTATATTAGTTTAAAGAGTCAGCATAACTACATATGGTGCAGTGCATCAAGTATGGCAAGGTTGCGCTAATACTATACAATGATATTTACTCTTCACCTGGTCATCTGCATAGGTGGAAATGTTTCAGCAAATTTTGTGGTTATCGCTAGGGATATCCAAATTTTATAAAACTTTTGTAAGTTTATATATGTTTTATACTTTTTAATTCAAAGTTTGGTTTGGACAACCATTGCAGTTTTGTGAATTTATTGTATCATTAAATCTGGCCGGACCCTAGTCATGATGTTCTACGTTTAAATAGCAAAGGACCGTTTTTATATTTTAACCTGAAATAGTTGCGCCATTAAAAATAAATTGAAATTTTAGTTTTAACGTCAACCTTTGCATTTAGATAGTTCAACTTCTAGATGTCGAAACCGCATTGCTCTTAAAACATTAACGTTTTGTAGAAGTACTAGGCTCTTAATTGTGTAATCTGGACACTGCAACTTTTATTTTAAATTTTGCATGGCGAAACGTATTCTTTCAATTCCTGCGCTGACATTTCTGAAAATGGTAAGCAATAAAGTTTAATTTCAACATTTTAATTTATTTCTTCATATTTTAGAAATTAACGCTGGTACTTAAGGGTATGTTATTATTTACATTTAATATTTAGCCAAATTTAAATTCTACTTCTCTTATTAAAGAGTTTTTATTTATACAAAAATACAAAACCCGATACATAAAATGTTTAAACTTAAGCAAGCATGGCTATAGCAAATGTAGGTCAGTTTTAAATAAAACAATTAATCAGCAAGTATAATAATTATAATGCAGTAAAACTTGAAAGTTGGTTAATATAGGCGTAAGTTAACGGTTTTGTTGTATCAGCAATGTTTATAGACACTTTACATTTTTTTTCTTTTAGGGAGGCGGGTTATATTATAAAAAGCCAACAAAAAGCAGAAGTGCTAATTTAGATCTTTAAAACATAAATAGGATATGCAAATTGACTGAATAATATAAATGCACAACATGAATATAAATTCTTAAGTTGAACCAAATATTACATAACCGCTGGAGACAGAATTTAATGGTTTCGCTGCGTGAATTCAGCCATTACTTAATTAATAACCGCCATAAAATACCAAAGCAACTGCCATCATTATAAAAAATCACAATGGTTTTGTCTGACGTAAACTAGCCATGTCGCATTATGGAGTAGAAAAGTATTTCTAAATAATAGTTTGTTATTTCATCTAGTTATTATTTCAATATTAATTAGACAATGGGTGGATAGAGTAATTTATTATACTTTCTTTTCAAGAGAGGAATGATTATTAGTAGCTTGAGCGATGTATGTGGATGCACACCACTGATTTTAGGTCTAATATGCGAGTAGACTAATTCGGGCTACATCTTTGCCATTGTAGAGAAAATTGAAAACTAAACGTTCTAAAATGCAGTGACAAGGTCGCAACTGCAATTATGCCGCGATGAATCTGTTGCAGAGAAAACTAGGAAAGTGTGAATGACGGATCGAGCACTACTTTTTATGAAAGTGTAATTAACTAATAACCAATGCTAAAGACAACACGGAAACAATTCTAATTTATGCACAAATCGGACAATGTGCTAGGTTTGTTGTTTAAAATCTGGGAAAGACATTCACCATGCTGTAATGTTATTAAGTACTTTGTTTGCAAGTCAAATTTGCTATAGAACGTAATGATGATTGAAATAATAGTTATTTCAACTTTGGGGCACGTAAACAAAAATTTATTAAATTTGGTAACCTTTTCCTTTCCATTAGTTTTATCTAAATTCTCATTATTTAAGTCGTTTATATTAATGCTCTTACAATTTCCTCTCTTAGATCTTTCAGTTTTATATTCTGATATTCGTCTTTAGAAGACAATAATAATATAGATATTAGTGATGGGCTTATTCGAATGAAAAATAACCGGTTATTGAAATAACCTATGTAACTCGGTTTTCGTTCCAAGTATTCGAATGAAAAAAACCTCATGCTGATACGTACTACGCTTTGAATATAAAACCTATATTCAAAGGTACTACGTGCCATATCTCAGCGACCTACGCAGTGCTCAAAATTCTGTAAATATAAATACGTCATAATTCATAAACAAAGCAGGTTGTACTGAAAACACCATTTGGTTATCGCGTACCTACCTCCTATCATAAAAATATCAAATTCTGGGGACCTGAAACTTGAACGCCTAAAAACTGCAAACGCATCGAGCTATAAAACATTTTTTTATTTGCTTACATCTCCAAAGGTTCAAAACAAGAGGCGGCGCCTTTAACCCGCCCGATCGATAAAGATAAACGTTTTACCACTGTTTTTATAGCGATTAGCAGGCAGTCCCGCATATTTCTTTCTTTCTACACTTCTTAATAAATACCTCTTAATTTCCAATACATACAACATAATGTACGGTCGGCGCCTTAGAAATCGGGCACTACACACTATTATCTTTCATTGCTACATCAGCCCCTCTAAGGTATCGTAAAACAATGTATTTCCAATTTGTGAACTCATTATTGTTTTGTTCATGGTGCAGGCACGTAAAAAATGTGTAGCCTGCGTGCAATCTATCTACTATGTGTACCGATATCTACATACATACTATTTCTAAATATCTATAATTATTGATACAATACGTATATTTATCGATAAGTATCGATAACTATTAATTTTTATCGATCATTATCGATAATTGTCAATGTTTGTCTACAGGTATCGATACTTATCGAGAATAACCGATATGTATCGATATTTCAATATATCGACAAGTATCGATATTTCTTAGTTATTGATAATCGATATCATAATTTTAATATCGTCCAGCTCAATCAACGGTGGCCCCCTGGCATTTACTAATTTAATTTGATTTTTAAAATTATTTAGTGTCAATGTCGACGAGGGAAGTTTTGGGTAAAGCCTTTTACAATTTTTTTTTATTTTATGGCAGTATTTCCAAATTATGAAAGAAAAAATTCCGAATGTCTTGGTTTAAGTATGCATAAAAATAAATAAATAAATAAATAAATAAATACATCGGATTCCATTTCTTGGAACCCTCGACTTGATGCAATTTCCTTAAACATTTCATTAAAAACGTCTCTATGTCTAGAGTTGTCTAGAATGATGTAGAAGTAAAAACTCTTCAACTTTTCCGTTCAGGGATACATTCTGTTAACCAAACTCTTTTTTAAATGTGCATAAACAAAGTAGACCTGCAGAGATATTTGAACTTTGATTCGTCTGCAGTATTGCAGGCAATTGCGCAATTTGTAATTATAGAATTGCCTAACTATGGCTCTTAAAGTCACAGCCTCCGTGTTTAAATTTTAAATAGATTTTACCCCCTTTACTTGGATTATGTATTTATATGGCACATTACGTAAAAGTACTCAAGAGATGTTATTAGCCGTTTCTTGTACTACTGCTTTGAGTGAGTGATTAAAAATTTTCACGCAGTGTTGCATCAACAACAAAGTTGTAATTATTAGTAGCTTCAGCGTACTTATGCGAACGTTTTGTCCGTCTGTCTGTCTGTCTGGATCGCCTGTAACTTTCGAACGGCTACAGATATCGAAATTTTGAAAGGGGGCAAAGTTGTTGCTAAGGTCCCGAGCACCTTCATGCGCTATTTGGTTTTGGCGAAAGTGGCGATTTTCCACTTTGCAAAATTTCCAAGCATTGTAGCACAGTGGCGGCTTGTCCACTTGGCGCCATCTACAGAAGTTCGGTGGTCACGTTTTGAACTACACATTCTGAAGCTACTCTTTAGATCTGTAGTTGAGCAGTTTATTTGTATTACTTAATAGAAGCTCGCTGCTACAAAACAAAATATGGATTTCGCCGACTTGTATCACTTTGCTGATTTTATTTAAGTACAAGATTTTGTATTTTGCATGTACTTTTAAAGCAAAATAAGGTTAATGTGAATCTGTGGGGTGTAGTTACTACAACAATGTATATACGGATGACGTGTATCTCGTATATTTCTTTAACAGATAGTGTTTAGTGAGATATCGGGTAAACATTTTTTTATAAATATACTTGTTTGGAAGCAAATGAAGATGTATCTTGGCGGTTGATATTGCCTTTGAGAGTTGTATAGCGTCTGTATATAATTAACAATTTTATAGTAAAAATTGCAGTGTTATATGGCTTTGCATGTCAAAAAATTGCCCAAGTTACTAGAGTATCTACTGAGCAGCTTTGTAGCAAACATTTATATGGACGGGAGCAGGCTTTTATTTCTAATGCTTGAAGGTATCTACCCTTCAGCAACTAAAAAAGACTTTTAGCAGCCTTTTCGGTTAAAATATCATTAATTGCCTTATAAAAAAGTTGTTTCAATAAGTCTGTATAGGGTATTAGGTGCTACTGCTTGGTTTGTTTTAATTGTTTCGATCATGTGTATTAGTTTTAGTTTCTGTTTGCTGATTTCAAAAACTTTAGTAACATTAACCTAATTTACTTTTTAAAAATAATATTCCCCTTGGTGTGCAGTATTCGATGGGTGGATTGCGCAGCTTGTTGGATGATGCTGGCGGTCTCAAATCTGAGTAAAAGAGGATGGTTAACGGAACGGGTTACCAGCCTACCCATCAGACAATTAATAAACGTTCACAGATTTTCCAAGTTTCAGAGGGCAGGTGAAATAGCTTACTGTTGATAACGAATGCGCAAGGGAAGGAAATGAATATGGAACAAAAGCTAGCTTACAATAGCATGCTGGGAAAGACGATCATCAAACAATAAAGACCAAAAAGTTCTATTCTCATATACAGCAGAGAAGATAAGGACGAAGAAGTAAGCTTGTGTAGTAGAGCTGTTAATCCATACAAAATATGAACAAAACATCGACAGAACAGAACACATAAACTATCGAATACAGACAACTGAACTTGTATTTGAAAATACACCGTTTAACAAAATATCAGTATATGTACCAGATTCCAGATTATCATTATCGCCATCAAACCATGATTTGCTTTTTTCAGAAATACGACTAGGCACCGTGCCTTGTTGGAAAAAGCTGTTTTCGACGAGAGATTTGTGTCACAAATGTTTGTCACATAGTTAATCCAATACGGTGGTGCATGGTGCTATTATTGCAGCCTCAAAATATTATGCTGCCATCGTGATATTTCAGTGTGGTTGGTATAATGACGTAATTTGTCATTTTTAGATAAACATATTAAAATAGAGCAAAGGGCTTATTGCTTCTTATTTACATTTTGAAATCATCTGACAAAGTCGTTTAGTTCAATTTCTGGCAGTTCATTTTTACATTTTTAGGGTTAAAGGTACCACGTCTCCAAGAACAGAAAAAATAGGACTATAAGACCAAAGATTAAAGCGTCCTTTCTTCTTTATTTATTTTACCAAATCAGGATTCTTTTACTTAACATGCCATCAAACCTACTTTCTGTACGTGTACTCTTAACGGTTCGTGGCTATGCAAAATATTTATTCTAATCAGTAAATCACTATTTCATAATATCTATCGTGTAATCATAAGATAATAAAAACAATAGTCATGAAGGGCTTAGAATTTGTGATTTATGTGTAGGTTTTGGAAATTCGGAATGTTTAAGAAAATAATTTGTCCGAATTGTATTAAAAATAGCGATATTTGCGTTATATTTTTCCAGAATTTGTATCTTTCATTTGATTGATGAAGAACAAACTTCTTAGGATGTGAAGGGCCACTATTTATACCATATTAAACGTCACGTTATTTCAAAAAGTTGTAACTGGATAAGTTGTCGTCTTTGCATGTCCTATTTTATAACAGAAATTACAAGAGACAATGGAAATTAGTTTTTCATGTAAAAGACAACCGAAAAGTTAAATATATCTTGAAGCAGTTGCGCCATTTTAATTTTTCAGATTAGAATAGGCGATATGTTAAGAATTTCCTAACTAGTTTTTTATAGGTAAAAGTTATGAAACGTATTTCGATTAATACCGAACCAACTATGAGTTCACTTCGTTTGAAATACATTGTAATCTCTTTTATCTGCGTTATACATAATTCATTATGCAATTTATTGGAAAGTAGTAAAAACACCAAAAGTAATTTTGAAAGTAGCTAGTCGGCATAGAGGTATTCTCAAATTCGATTACTTTCGTGAAGAGAATAATAAGCTGTATGTTAAATTAAATGTATAGTGATTGTAAGAGCGTTATATTCATACAGTTGTAATTGCTTTAGCATTGGAACTACAAAGACGTTTGTTTAACTAGAAAAAAGTTGCTAAGCAGAACCCAATTATAATTAAAATAGAATTTAAATGTGGTCAAAAACCGTATCAGTGCTAGAAGTAACAGTAAATTAAACAAAAAAGTAACAATTATAATTTGATTGCAGTTCTAATGTTTCCATTTTTAGTAAATAGCTGATGAATATTATTCTGGACGTTTAAATAAATATTATTTTCCGTTGATCGTTTATTTATGGGTTTCATTAATGTATAGAGAATCGTCTATTAATGACGCTTATTAATAAATGATTTTTTTTATTAATGAACTGTTTATGTTGGTGGCATTGTAAGTCTATGTCTAATTCTAGGTTAGCAGGTTAGGTTTTGCGTCAGTTTGTGACTGACTGACGCAAAACCTAACCTGCTAACCTCGAATTTGACATAGACTTACAGTGCCACCAACATAAACAGTGCCAACCTAAGAAAAAAATCACAACCATTAATTTATGGTCACCCGGTACCATTAATGTTAAAACTTGAAGAGTCAAATTTTTTTCATAGAGTAAAACTAGATTTCTTTAAATTAATAATATACGATCAACGGAAAAATATTGTAACTAACTCGTATGTTAATCGGCGATTAATAATCTCTACATAGCGAGGGCTTTACAATGTCTCGATTATTAATCGCTCTCATTAACATACTTGTTTGTTAAATAACTATTTCTAAACGTCAAAAATATGAACTGTCATCACTAATATCATAATTAAGTACATACAGTGCCACAAAATTGACTAGACAGGAAATAGATGGATGTGAGCAAGGAGTTGGAAACCCTATTAAAATTCCTATTGAATTTAAGGAGTAATTATTCTTTTCCAATGATAACAGACACCTATGGTTGACTCATACTGGCATGTGCACTTTCACTTCCATGACTCTGGTCTTCATTCGTTTCGTGTACAGTCGATTTATGTACACTAACGTTAACAGTCTGGCCATATATGGTCACGATTCCCTATGGTGCCACCATTTTATGTCTTGCGTCATTTTGACAATAACATTTAAATTTCAAAAATGTCAAAGTCACATTTATCCAAATATTAATTTGACATTCAATCAACAAAAATCGTTTAAAATGCGATTACATAGTTAAAAACTGATCATAATTTTTAGAAACAACTAGAACTATGATTTATTAAAGATAAGCTGACAAGGTTTAAAGAAATTTATCAATTTCAAAAAATTTCTTCAGATATGAGGTATTGCTGACTTATGGACAAAAAAATTAATAGAGAAAATTGGTACCCGAATGGAAATTCAAGAATTTGTGAAACGAATTTTGCAGATTGTATGTGTGAAAAAGCACGAGTTGGTGGCAAAAAAGACTTAAGGATAATGCTGTTCCAACATTATTTACTTTCTGATCGTCTGCTTCGGAGCCTACGGCCATTGAAAATACCAATGTCTTTATAAACAACTGGTCAAATTTTAAAATAACATTAGCCGTCCAAAAAAGTGATTTTATTGCTGTTTAAATTTTAGGTATGGAGTCTTGTGCATTTGAATGCAGAAATAGGTCTGAACATGGTATTAAGATGAAAAGCTTCCCTAGAAATAAAAAAAAAACGGGGTTTGTGGCCAAACAGGTTAATCGCGCATATTAGAATAACATAAAAGGTCAGAATAGACTCTAAATGTTAAAGCATTTTATATAAATAAAATGCATATTGTTGATGTAAAATATATTGCAACTTTTAATTAATTCGAAAAGTTTATTATATCCAAAGTTATTGGTGTTCGTTTAAAAATGGAAGTTATGAAAAGTAATTTTAAGCGTATTAGACTGTATACCCACTGTTTTATTAGTTTTGGGATCACTTAAGTTCTGTAGATTTATTATTATTTATGTGAGCAGTAACTGTATAAAATATTTATAATATCTCATTGATACGACATTGTTTGTTTTACTATTTAGTCATATATTTACATATACTAAGCATTTATTTAATTAAACTATTTTCCAACACCAACCCCGCCACTGCTTTTGACCCGCCACTGGAGACGGCCATATTATATCTTATGTCATAAGTGACATTTTATATGGCCAGACTGTTTATATAAAGTGACTGTAATTTCTTGTGATGTAGAATTTCCAAAATGCGATAATAATTATTTTGCAATTTGAAAAAAAATGAATGATTATAAAAATAATTATCCTCAAAAGTATACAGCATACAAATATACAGGGTAGAAATGTATTAATATACTTACTCGGCGACAATGAAAGTTGATGATTTTAATGGTTTACTTATTTAAGTGCAGATATATTAATTTTCTGATTGATGTTTGAATAAAAAAAAGAATCCAATGTTTGGAAACGAATTTGTAAAGCAAATAATTTTGAAGCCCTGACTCTTAATTTATATATTTACAATAACGTTTGTTATGCATGTAAGCCTATCATAACATTGCTCCTCTAATGTGAAAATCATGACTGTACTATTATATCTATGTTTGACAAAAATGTTTATATTCGGAAGGTGTTTTGAATTCTTGAAACAAATAATACCGAGTGGATAAAAAAAGACCTCTGTTTGAGGCCCAATAACTCAGTAGAGATACAGGTTTGAGATTTTCAGAGCTAGAAAAGGAAGAATGAAAAATTATATACGCAACATTTAAATCAATTTTTGAAAAAATAACAAAAGCACTAATTTTTTAAAGATTATATTGAAAAAATGCTTTTACAAACGTACTTATTTAGCTAGTTAACATTTAGGTATAGAAACTACTTCAACTTATTTAAAAATATGCTATATTGGCCCTCCATTCTGCATATGCACTGCTCTTAATCTTTTCTTAAATTGCAAAATTGACTTTCTAATTAAATCTAAAGATATTTCGTCGCCAGATTCTTTTATCTTTTCACGCAATTCGTTCAGTGTTTCAAATGGAACATTAGATTCATTGTAAAAAGCATTTTCGAAAACCAATCTTTTTAAGTTTCCTGTTCCAGTATTTTTCAACAAACTTGTTTGAGACTTGGCATTCATATTTTGCGATGTTTCTTCGACAATTATCCCGAGATTCGCGCTTCATTAGCTGATTTAGAAGGGGAGCTGTACAGTGCCCAACTTGGAGACGTTTTTTTATCCACCCGGTAATTAGAGCTTGAAATCAGAAACATTATTTCAAATCAGGTATTAGAAATTATTATAATTTTGAAATTCATAATAAACTGCTCAAAAACACTTTTTTATACCTCCAAAAAATGTTGACAAGGGTACGGCATGCCATTAAAACTAAGAATTTCTTAAAGACATACATTTTACTTGTTTAAGTTGACTAAATTAAAATTGTCAGCAGCACTTACTGTTAAGGAAAAAATTGAAAATAACAAGAAAATACAAAAACTGAATTGAAAAATTTACTTTTACACTTTGTACTAGTGATGGGCATAACCGGACAATTTTCAGAATCGAATTATTTGCATTCGAATCATATTAATAACCGATTGATTATTTCAATAATCATTCGAATAAATTTTGGCTCTCGATTCGTTTCGATTAAGTCAGCCGGTTTGCCGGTTGGCGGTTCACCGTCATCTGCATCGGCATCGTAACTTGCAGATAGCAGAGGAACTCAGTTAATCGTTAATTATAATAATTGTATAATTGATTTTTATTTGATTTCGAAGGAGTTTAAGCCATTGAGAATAGCTATATCAGTACTAATCATAAAGAAATTATAAATATGCGAATACAAAGTATCTATTGAATTTATTTTTAGTTCCTAAAATTCTCTAGCAGCCACCCTTCCCTTTTCGCTTGCACATCATACCGGTATATTTTAGAATCCATAATTTATCTACGTTCAGCCTTCCGCGGTTCTAAGTACGCACACTTAAAATTTTCAACATCGAAATCCACTTCTTGTCCCGACTGCTCCGTTATTAAAAATTAAATATAAATCTGTTACGATACTGAAAAATCTTATTTCGCTTTCTGTTTATCCCTTATTAGGCATAATCAACCGCGTTTCGAAGCAAAAATTTAGGCCGTTATAAATTAATACCAACACAGCTTCGGAAAATCTGATACTCAGCAGAACGTTATCTTTAATAGGAATGGTCCCATAAATTTAATTCGTCGACCGGGAGTCTCAAATCTCTTAATAACATCAACAAAGCAGCCGCGAGCCTCACTTGGGTCAATCAAGTACATACGTAGAAAAGGTTATATGAGTTATGAATGACGTATTATTTACAGAATTTGGATCACTCGCAGGTCGCTGAGACGCGGCACGTAGTACGTATCAGGATGAGGTTATTTTTCATCCGAATACTTGGAACGAAAACCGAGTTACACAGGTTATTTCAATAACCGGATAACCGGTTTGATTCGAATAAGCCCATCACTACTTTGTACTCTAGCTTACGTAGAGGAGCTTAATAATTTGTATGCTGCCCAACAGCACGAATAACAACTTGCATGCTTAGTACGAGTCTCGGAAGGTCTGCCCTATATTCTTCAGTTAAGGCTCTGTTACCTGCTGAATTGTCTGAAGTGTATCTAGGCGCCTTCGAACACGTCTGTCGAGCAATGCTCGAAAAGGTTCAATTCGGGAATTAAGACAGGTCAATTCATGGTTTGAATTTTAAGTTTTTGCAGGTATTCTAAAGTAATAGCCGCAGAATGTACTCGTGCATTAATATGATATTACGACCCATATCATATGCAACAGGTTAACATGTTCTTCCAGAACAATATTGATATATCGCTTAGTGTCGAGTCTTCCTGGGAAAACAAGCTTGGTTTTCTAGTCGAAACTGATCCCACCCAAAACCATTACAGAACCACATTTAAATAGACTTCCGCACAGCAGCAGCGGAATAGTAGCCTTCATCTGGGCATCTCTAAATGCATACATGACGTCGCAACACTTAAGACGGAACCTGGACTTATCTGGGGACAGTAAGTAATAACCTCCATTTGCAAATTTGCCACGCGGCCTGCTTGCTATAGTGGAGCCTGTAAACTAGTGGGTGTTCGTAGCCAATTGTGCGTGTGCTTTAAGAAAACGCTTTAACGTCAAAACTTTGATTAATTCACGTCGCGCTAAGCGAACTTTCTAAAAACGTCAAGAACTGGTTTGTCAGACTGCAGTTCTTCAAACAGCTTGCATTCCATTTCATCACAGAGTGAGAATCTCGGGCAACAAAGACACTTCAGATAGGGTTGTGAGTACCATTGGCGTATTGTAATAGGGCCATCGCAAAGTGCAATAAACGGACAAAGGGTTATATACCCTAGTCGAAAGAAGTGAAAGGGTTTCCTCATCCAGACGCAAGTGAGAGCAACTCTTATGCAACAATAGAGCCCGTACCTAGCTGTCAATAGGAATTGTACTTGGCCGTTGTCCCAATATCAGGGAATCCTTTCTCTTGCACACGCGACCTGTATATAAGGGTAGACAGTCTGGCGTTCGAGCATTGTGTTGCCAGCCTCCTTGAGTTACTTTGACCAAGACGATGGCTTTGGTCAGTTTCCAAAGCCTTTTATAAATAAACAATTGCGTCTCGACAGCCAGCCTGCTCACACTAAGTTTTCTGGAGGCTTTTTGGTCAGTTTACATAGCCTAACTTTCGAATCAGATTTCGGAGTTTGTATAAGTCGTTATTTGTATTTGCTTTTTCTACGAATTAATATATTTGTATATGGGTTTATTTTGTTTTCTAATGTAAATGAAAAAGAATGTTATTGTTTTCCACAATCGGTTATATCTTATTGAACCAACTTCCAAAGTGGTGAACCCGGTAATAACATCATAACAGTTCCGAAAGTGCAAATCACTTTATTGCAAAGAAAATTTAGGGGAGCTCTTCTGTAATATTGAATTAAGCTGGGTACCCGGACGGGTAATTGCCCTCACATTTGATTTCCTCAACCTGTTTCTAACTGTGTTGTTCTGAACTGTTCAGAACAACACAAAGAGCCATAGACCGAATGATGCTGGGGATAGGTCTAAGAGACCACATCACTAATGCAGAGATAACCCAAAGATCACAGGTGGAAGATGTCATAGGTCACATTGCGAAGCAGAAATGGAGTTGGGTCGGACACGTTGTTCGCCAAGATATCTGTAGGTGGTCAAATCGCATACTGCAATGGAAGCCGTGACTTCATAAGCGGAGCGTCGGGAGGCCCCCGAGCCGTTGGCAAGATGATGTCAACGAAAAAGCGGGAAAAATATGGTATTACTTGGCCCAGGACAGAGATCAGTGTAGGAATTTAGGGGAGGCCTATATCCAGGAATGGATAATAAAAGGCTGCTGAAGAGGAAGAAGAAAGAGTTCGTAACGGCATGATATTCACTCGGTGTATCAACCACAGTTCAATTTGGAGGTCTTTCGCTGTAGAGACGCAGTTACGGAGACAAGAAAGGAGTAAACATAGATGCTGATTTGAGGTGGTTTTCTTCTTACGACTCTGTCCAGGTTGTCTCCTGTATTGACCAGTATCCCTATAGCAATTACTCTCGTTTTATAACGAAAGGGCTAACGCCAAAGTTTATTCAAACTTGTCGAATATTTTCACCATTCTTAATCAGACAAAGGCACGAACGACGTCTACTTCATTAATATGCTTCATTTTCAACTGAAGTAAAGCTGTTAGTTTCAAATTCCTTGGCCTTACCAAGGCGTCACTAGATTTTTATAGCATATACATAAAATTTCATTTCAATTCAGTTTTTACAATTTCTTGACATTATCAGTTTTAACTTAACAGTAAGTGATGTTAATAATTTTATTCTTAACAAACAAGTAAAACGTATGTCGTTAAGAAATTCTTAGTTTTATAAGCATACTATTAATTCTAAAAAGTTATAGCGGTATAAAGAAGTGTTTCCCTAATAGTTTATGGTAATTATCGCGATATCAGTTAAAATTTCTTTAAAAAGTATAAAGCAAACAATTGGTAAATACATAGATTTGAGTCACGTGATTCTAAATATCTAGCGTTATGGGCTGTGCGAGGTGAGGAAACACGGCGCCGCACAGTGGATCCGAATCCCGAAAAGCTTGCCAAAACCTTAAATGAACTTAGATTCAAGCAAAAATTGGTATACAGGGGGTTTTACGTCGCTGATTAGCTGATTACAATAATGAAATCAAAATTACTGTGGCGGCCATATGTAAAAAATTATCTAGCTTTGATAGAAATTGGTGTACAGAGGTTTTCGATGTAGCTTATTACAATTTCGAAGTCAAAATACTGTAAAGAAAATGGCGGATCTTGTATTTGTTGATGATTTTCTATCAGAAGATCTAGATTATGGTTTTGTTCTACTTTGTCGTTAGCCATGTATCTATTAACGGTTATGTTTTCCTAGACCGCTTTTGAAGCATCTCTACCATTTCGTGTAATTTTTCTATGCTTGCACTGAATAAATACCTTCTTCAGTAAACTAGAAAAAAGACTATGAATTTGCCAGAGTCCAGATGGACAAGCAAGGAATGAACATCTAACCGTAAAACGATTAAAATAATAATCAAGGTGCTACTCTTACACGTAGATATATTTTCCTTAGCCCAAGGTTGAAAGTATCACCTACACAACCGTTATTCAAGAGTGCGTACAGAGGACACGTATATTGTTACCATATATTCCTAAACTTAACCTTGACGTTGCAGGTAGCCATAGGGTAGCAAACGAGCAGTTATCGTATTCAAGTTCTTTGGCTTGGAAGCGTGAAAGTTCATCTTGAAACAGGTGCGTTTCACTCTTTTTGGTACTGATCCGGTTGTGACGTCTGTTCCAGCCATTAGCACGCGCAGTTTTACTTTTGGCTGAATTACGTGCAGTTTTGTGAAATTTCACCAAAAACCTTTTTGTGCTCTATGTCGGTATTTATGCAATCGTGAACGAGAACGAGTCTGCGACAACCTCTCGGAATATAGAACTGCAAATTCCGGTATGCGATCCCCTTCACTCGCTCGGCTAGTAGATTGTTGTGGCTTAAAATGTAGCCAGTAATTACGTAAATGTTAAAATTGCATTCTAGCTGTTTCGCCTTGATACACCCGTGGCTTTAGAACAAATTAGAGCAAACGTTAATTGCTCGGATGAACTTGAACGCTTTGGTGAAAATTTGGGCAATATTCAAGGTTTAGTTCATCTTTTGACCCCAATGAAATGAGATTTGGCCTTAGTTCATTCAGTTCCACCTGTATTGCGATTTGCTAATTATGCTGGGCAAGAGTTACCCAGAATTTGCAATTACAAATAACATGTTCACATTGACATCTACATAGCAATATTTGCTGAAGTTTTGGAAACTTTACATTCCTATTTATTGGCAACTTTGAAGAGTAAAATTTCTGGAATTAAAACGTAATGTTTTTTCTTGATTATCATGCGAATATCCCTGATGCATATTTAATTGGAAATTTTCCATAGCAACGGCGATTATTAATAATCGTAAATTTTTGGAAATTTACCGGAAAATTGTGGTTTTGACAAAAAACTGTAAAATTTTATTTTTTAGATATTTGTTTTGTTATTATTTTTAATAAAAATATTTTATTTTTATGGAAATATTTGAACTATTTTTTTCTTAACAAAAGCATTCATGCATGCCTCCAAGAAAAAATCCCTCCTCTTTCGAAGTCAGAATTTCTTCAGTTGGCATACACTCATATTTAGCTGCAGAACATTTTTCCAAATATTTTCAGAAATTTTTCAAATTTACAAAATTGTATATCTAGCTGGAGAACCATTGAAAGCGAGCCGAAAGGACGTTTGAATGACGAGTTCTTTTATATAGTAAATAGTTCTTCAAATGTCAGATTTGACTAAAGAAAGATATGGGAAATATAAAAACCATATAAGTGCTCTACGGATTAGTCCATGAGAGTGTAGTTATAGTTTTAATGTAACAAAACATTAATATTTAAGTAGATAATATTGTGTTTAGCTTTGGTTTTAATTAACTCTGTTAAAATATTCGGAAGTATAAACGCTGAGACTGAATATACATTTTATGAGACACTGTCGGGATTAGTTGAAAAAGTAAGTCTCAGAAGAGAGCTATTATTATGGGAGACTTAAATGCCACAATTGGTAGAACAAATAGCAATGTTATGGGAAGGTACGTGAAGACCGCATAAATAGTAATGGCGATAGATTTGTTGCAATGAGCAAGGGTCATTAAATATATTAAATGGCTTCTATAAACATAAAGAAATACGTAAGTATACCTGGGAGTAAAACACGAAAATTTAAATCTAACATAGACTATGTCATCTGTATACAGAGGACACATTTACATACAGAAGACATACATGGAAGTGCTCAGTGTGGTTCAGATTGCCCATTCAACATGCAAGAAGTGACCGTAAGTCGTCCAGGGACAATACATGCAGTTTTTTAGTCAATTCGCCAAAATATAATCTGCAAGGTTTAAAGGAAGATTTGGCAATATTCCTGTATAGAATGAGACTGTGCTTACAATATTATTGCCTATTCCTTTGCTCCTTCAGATGTATCAGGAAGTTATGGATAATATCAATGAAGTTGCATTTGAAGCACTCGGGGAGAAGTCTAAAGTCGCTATTAATGAGAATAGTACTCCCTAGTTCACACAAGAAATCAAACAGTAAATTAAGGAGAAAAAACAACGATACTCAAAATAGTCACCAAACAGAACCAAGACAAACTGTTATACGCACAAGAAACAGAGAGATCAAAAATGTAGTAGCCTGTGTCAAAAACAAGATGGGGCAGTACACATGTGAATAAATAAACATGTACATCGGCATCACTAGAACAGCAGAAGCACGGAGTACTATAAAAAGTTTACGACAAAACGAAAAAGAATACAGAAAAAATCAGCTAATATGCTCTTGACGGCTGGGCCAATTAGTATGAAGAATTGCTGCTTGAAAATAAAAAAAACAATTTCTAAATATTGACGAAGAGACAAAAAGTAATCAATAAATAAACTTTTTAACATCAAATTATGAAGTAACAATCCAAGAGCTAACGCAAGGCGTAGACAGCATGAAAATCGGAAGAGCACCAGGTCCGAAGAGAATACCAATTGCACTTGTAAAATGTGGACCCCAGAATCTGTTCGAGATCTTAACTTAAATTCTTAATCTCTTTTTAATAGATGAAAAACTACCCTCCGATTGCAAACAGGCGTTTATAAGTAACATTCACAAGAAAGGCGATAGAAAAAATGTACCAATTATAGAGGCCCAAGTGTGATCAATTGTCTGAAGTCTTCTTAATTTCTTGCACTTTTTAGGAAGCACTTTAGAAAACGTAATTTGTAGATTGTTAGAATCAGGTTATTATGCTGAAGGAGTTGGAACAAGGGATGAAGGGTTGGAGGGTAAGGTGTAAACGGAGTAGCCAGGCCTAATTACCTCTTAAGACATTTGTAGCTTATGTCAGTTCACAGATGAACACACCTCAGCATTTGAGATTGTATTAAAAAAATAAATAAAGTACACAGCTATAAATCCAAAGTATTGGTGTCGTATTTTGCTTATTCTAGGCAACTCTGCGACCTAGTGAATTACTTGGCTTAATTGCAAGAGCTACATCTGCAAAATTTCTTATTATTAAACAATAAAGCTGCAACTTGACCCAGTCAAGTGATACCAATGCTGATGTTTGCGTAAAATGTGACTTGGAAGACCGCATATTACGAACTGCATTTAGGTTTCCCTAATTTCCTTAAACTTAACACAATTGTCTAATTTATGGTCGAACGTTAGTTTGAACATAAATTCTTTGGGATGAATCTACTAGTAAATAAAAAAATCGAGGGAGATATACCAGACGTAGAGGAGCAGAGTGGGTTCCGAGTGGGACGGTCATACGGTCATGCGTGGATAATTTATTCTGCTCGAAACAAGTTATGGAGAAACGATTAGCTCGAAACTTAAAAAACCATATGACCTTCATTGACTTACAATAAGTTTACGACAACGTACCATTGGCAAAATTATGGAAAGATGAAGGAAATAATCCATTTTTTTTCGACCAGCAGTCAGCACAGTGGAAAATACCTGTCACGTAAAATTAAAGTCACCAAAGACAAGGGGACAAGGGTGCTGCATTGCTCTTACTTTATTTAAAATCTACCTTAACCGGGCCCTAAAATATTGGAGACCAAAATGCCGCAACATGGGCATAACAATTCAAAACAGAAATTTGTTCACTCTGCATTTTGCAGATGATCAGATGATATTCGCCGAAGACGAACAAGGTATGGATTCTGCTCTACAAAATAATAGTAGAGAGAATCTTTACGTATAGAGCGAAACTCTGGAAGATCAGTAAATATAAAAAAACAAGATACTAGCCCTTGACTACTACCCCTGGACTACTGGGGGAGGTGCTATTAGTTTGCAAGAATGGAGCGGGTACGAAATACAGACATACTAGAAAGAATGGAGATTGATATCAATATGATCAAAACTATTGAAGTTAAGAGATGATATGGGGATGTATGATGAATGCCCGAAGATCGATGGTCAAAATATGTTTGAAAATGGCAACCACGAGAACGAAGGAGATGTGACCGAACCACAAAAACTCGGAGAGTAGTAGTACAAGAGGCCATGGATAGTAGAAGTCTTTAATCAGGAGACTGGAATAATGGCAGGCTGTGGAGATTAGGTTATTAGAGACGGCGGCAAACGTAATAAAAATCGCAAATATATATCCCGTACATATCCCACCTGTATTTTATTATCACCCAATGATTAACGAAACTCTTATCTACTGATAGTTATCAAGATATCACAACCACAACTTATATACTTTACAACACCTCTATGATAGTTTAGCATGACACTCAATCATTAAAACTTTGTACCTAAGGGTTCATAAATAATTTTAATAAAAATTGTGACTTTTCTAATCACAAACAAAAATTTTGTAATTAATTCGTGGGTTTATAGAAATTTGCAGGATCAAACGACTGAATTCTTGCGTTAATTACTAAGAATTTAGCGTCTTAAAAGCAGTCATTCACAATTTTTGGCAACAAACTTCACAATTTCGCTACATAACTGAATGACATAAAGAAAACATGTTTGGCCTGCCATGTGCTACACCACTGCCCAAGCGCACGCCACTGCTGGTAGATGTGGAATCCGTTATTCAGTTTTGAATCTGCATTTAGGATGGCCGGTGCTGGTGAATTTGAGTTACGGTTGACGTTTATCTGCTTACAATTCATGCTAGGTATTTCACTTTTATTGATTTCCACTTCCATCCTTGCACACAATCAAATTCTTAAAATAAAATAATATTGCTTTTCCAACTGGTTTAATTAACACACAAAATTTTATTGGTTTGATATACTAGTATATACAAAGTTTAATTTTAATTATACTTAATTTTTAACACTAGTGACTTCGGAATCTTGCAAAATTTTAAGACTTAAACAGACATAGTTCTTGCGTTAATTAATTCGAAGTGATCCGTTTTTCAATTGTTAGCTAAATTGGTTTTGATTCTCTGTAAATTTGTCACATTGACCTAATGGCGGTTATAAACAAAAGCAAAACAGTCAAACCATATGGCTCGACCGAGTAATCATACTTTTACGAGGAAAATCATATACAAAGACCGCGAATGAAAAAGGTTGAAAACCTAGAACTTAATTAATTATTACAGTAATTGTCCATGTGATCTTAACTCTTATGTACGTTTTAGGTGAGTCACTAAACGACGGAGCTGTAATCCATTTTCAGACAAATCTTTGGAATGGTTTTGACGTCAACTGACCTGCAGACCTGTCGACCCTTGATAAAGTCACGAGGAAATCCTCACCGGGATGACTGCCACACCATCTGTTCGTTGCCTTAAATTTGATTACCAATATAACACTATGACTCGCATCAATGCCCCAGCCCATTCAGAGTTGACCTAGTTTTAACCATGAAAGGTTCAATTTAGCAATCGCATCATCTTCTCGTTTCTCATGGGTGTATTTGTTTACAGGGTTACATCAATACCTCAACCATGGCTTTGTTTGTGTTAGCTGCTCCCTTTATCACTTTGGAAATTGCTCGAAAATTAGTCCGAGGCTGTCGATCAACTAGTCTGGACTTGGAATTCCTGTTACTCGACATGCACGGCACTATGCTGTTGTTAATTCACCCTCCAATTTTACTTATCATTCGAAAAATCCAGCAATTATTGGCTGTTATTATTTTATATGCTTTCTTCAGTAAATTCAGGTCTGGGAAATAATACTTTATGATAAATATGAAACAAGTTTTTTGTTGCTTTGCACCGGAAGTCCGGGCTTCTCAAGTGTCTGCCATAATACGTCACTGGTTAGGCCAGTTGCTTGTTTAGTCCCCTCTTTGCTCTTAAGTCAGGTAGGTGGCAAGCCTTGCCCGTCGAAATGGAGGAACAGTTCCCTTGTTAGGGGTTACCGACTGCCACAGGTGTTAGCGTGGTAGCCGGGGAGCGTACGGTTTGAATACCCTTCTACATTCGCCGGAAATCGAACCTAGGCCGGCCGACTGAGAATCAAGCATTTGCTCGCTGGGTCATCCGTTTACCTGCATGCTAATATCTGTTGAATTGTATAGTATGAGACCCTCGACAGTGAGATGTAAAAGAAATAAACAATCATGAATGAATGCAATTAATTGTCGTTTATAACCTTTAAGCAAGTTTGTGTAAAAAATTATTAAACGTAATAGTGGCATAGAAAAACATTGCTTATATTCTATTTCTTTAACGTTAAACTTGATACCCAATTGAAATAACTGCAGATTTTACTAATGTTTTACCGGATTCATTGCTGACTTCATTGTTCTTCTATCAATATAGTAGAAAATAAGTGAGAGTTTAAATGATCTTAAATCTAAAAGGATTTTTCATATATGTCTGTATATTTTGAGGTCTTCTAAATATTTGTTTTGCTGACGATGTGATGAGCAAATACTATTATTATTTGACCAATTTAAAAATAGCAAGGTTTTACTATGTATAAAAGTTTCTCCTTGTTAGCTATGATTTTGTTAGCGAATACCAATTCTAATACTCCGAAATGACCGTTTGAAAATGTGCTCAGTTGTCGTTGAATATCGCAGAATTCTGAATCTGAATTGAAATACTGTATTTGAAGTTTTTACGAAGAAATTAGGTTCTCAAATGGTTAAAGATTATATTTCAAATGACTGTTTACAACATAGAAAGAATAGTTCTTATGTACGCAGCATAAAAACCTTGTATTTATTGAATGACCATTTCAGGAGAATAAAAAAGAGCAGGTTGTAGGTGTGAGCTAGCCTAATTAATTGGCAATTTACATTATTTGTGATTAACGGAAATATAGTATCGAAAGCTGTCCCAAATCTCGTTTTAATTAGTTTCATTTCTTGCCATTGATACTAATGCATTTTAAATAAGGTTACTAACAAAAAGCGAAACGAGTGAGTACCGTAATTTGCAATTAATTGAGATTTTCAAGCTTGAAAGTTGAAGTTACGTTTTTGAATATAGCATAACCTATTTTTGTATTAAAACTTAATTTAATTTTTGTTTTAGAGGCCGTCTTTGTTGAAAATTCAATTACGCTATGAACATAAAATACTTCACTTTCACAGTTTTTTATTAATCGAGTTCCTCTAATGAATTATAATATACTGTTGCTGCATTTGACATTTAAACTAATTTATAATTGCTTGTTTAAAATGCAAAATTACTTCATGCTTTTTATATTTTAGACGTAGTAATTAAAACTGAATTTAATTTAGTTTTCAGTGATTCAATGCTGGGAATGAATAACGGAAGCTGTAAATATATCTTAGTGGCTCCCGTTCGGCAGGAAGTATTTTATGTACTAAATCTGCAAATAAATTACTCCATATTCACCTTCGCTTTTGTTCGGTCATTAAAATCACTAGGATATCCTGATTGATTTGATGCGGCATTTAAATTTATAGCAGGTAATATACCAAAAATAATTGGTGTTCTATATGGACTCTGATGAAATCTAATAAAATCGTTTAATTTGATACGTATTAATATACAGTTTTGATTGTTTATTACATTCAAAAGCTTGTATAGTATAGAAATACGTTAATATTATGTTTAGTTAAGAATGAAACACTAATTAGAAATCTTAATCAATTCAATTGACGAAGAAAACTTGGGAAATTTTATTAATATACCATACAACCTCTAACTCTAAATCGCGTAGGTTTAAATGAAGTGATGCTAGGTATCGTCTGTGAATTATAATGTAGTTAATAGACCGCAAAATGTAGGTTTGGTCTCCGATGAGTTGCAAAAACTCCAATTCTTGGTTAACTCATATCGAGACTGTTCCTGTTTGCTTGCAGCAACAAGTTACCAAAGCCAATTTACGATCTTCGCAGTTGCAGTGCAATATGCAATCGATTTAGTAGTAATGTGAATGGATTAGTTGCATCATTATAGTGTATCCTCCATTCCCGGTAAATTTTCATGTTTCACTATGCTGCCCCGTGAATATTAGCATTTAAATTATCCTCTATACTTTTAGAACTTTTAAATTTGTTGGTGTCTGTTTTTATTGGTGACGTGTTTGATTATTACAAAACATAGAAATGTAAATTTTATGGATGCTACATTCTGGTGCATTTTAACAGCGGTGCTGAAACACTGTTAACGTTCTCTGATTCACAATTTCATATCTTATAAATTCTACCGGGCACTATATGCACTATATATCTGTTTGTAAATATTTGGTTGACTTAGACATTTTAGTTGCACTATGCCCCAGCACTAAGCTATAGCATTTGGAATATCTGCCCTTTATTTCGAAAGAAGACAGTTAATACAGGAATGCGTTCATTCTATTAATTGTTATGGTATTGGTGCAGAGGTTTAAAAATCAGATTAATAAACCCTTTAAAAGTTTTTTAAAAGATATTTTGGTAAATAATAGGGTTAAAATTGGAAATAAAATTGGTGTGGTGAAAAAGAATAGAAAGTGAAATGTTAAAAGAAGAAGATTAGCAGTCTAGATGGATGAAGATTAGAATGTGGTGAGAAGACCAATCTAATACAGTTATAATCTACAAAGGCAAATAAAAGTAAGGGAATGCTGAATTGAGTTTATTGTGGAATTAAATAGCATCTACTGGATTGGATAACAAAGAATGGTTTACATCGACATCATTAGCAGAGTGAGCGTATTTGTTAGGCTTATCAAGTAACATATTGTGGCTTGCATCTGGTCAAGGTTCTTAGTAGTGATGGGCATAACCGGACAATTTTCATAACCGAATTATTTGCATTCGAATCATATTCATAACCGATTGATTATTTGAATAATCATTCGAATCAATTTTGACTCTCGATTCGTTTCGATTAAGTCAGCCGGTTTACCGGTTGGCGGTTCACCGTAATTTGTATCGGCATCGTAACTTGCAGATAGCAGAGGAACTCAGTTAATCGTTAATTACAATAATTGTATAGTTGATTTTTATTTGATTTCTAAGGAGTTTAAACCATTGAGAATAGCTATATCAATACTAATCATAAAGAAATTATAAATATGCGAATATAAAGTATCTATTGAATCTATTTTTAGTTCCTAAAATTCTCTAGTAGGCACCCTTCCCTTTTCGCTTGCACATCATACCGGTATATTTTAGAATCCATAATTTATCTACGTTCAGCCTTCCGCGGTTCTAAGGACGCACACTTAAATTTTCAACATTGAAATCCACTTCTTGTCCCTACTGCTCCGTTATTAAAAATTAAATATAAATCTTTTACGATATTGGAAAATCTTATTTCGCTTTCCGTTTATCCCTTATTAGGCATAATCAACCGCGTTTCGAAGCAAAAATTTAGGCCGTTATAAATTAATACCAACCTTCGGCTAATCTCATACTCAGCAGAACGTTATCTTTAATAGGAACGGCCCCATAAATTTAACTCGTCGACTGGGAGTATCAAATGTCTTAATAACATCAACAAGCAGCCGCGGCCTCACTTGGGTCAATCAAGTACATACGTAGAAAAGGTTATATAAGTTATGAATGCCGTATTATTTACAGAATTTCGATCACTCGCAGGTCGCTGAGACGCGGCACGTAGTACGTATCAGAATGAGGTTATTTTTCATCCGAATACTTGGAACGAAAACCGAGTTACACAGGTTATTTCAATAACCGGATAACCGATTATTTTTTATTCGAATAAGCCCATCACTAGTTCTTAGTGCCGGGTTGTAGCAGGCTTCATACTTGTGATTTGGTTGAGCATCAGAGTAAACACATCTACGGCTGAAATCGATTTGGATGCATACTGAGGTGGACGTGTGAATGCTGTTTTAAAAAAGCAAGCTGTTTTCGTGTGTTCCTGTGGCGAACTGTTTTTTCTTGGTTCCTGTGTTGATTTGGATCCGGATTCTGGACGCCTTGGCAGTGGGTTGTCAGTTGAAGCCTTCACCGTGGCTATGAGTGGAGCAGTTCTTGTAACGTGGTAAGTCGCAGAGCTGGATGCATTGGGTTTGGTAGAGGAGAGTGTTAAGTCCAATAACAGGTAACAGAATACAGGTATCAAAAAAGCAAGAACTGAAAGAAAATAAAGAGTGAAGTGAGTTAATTTTAATTAAGGGAGTAATTTGAGATTGTGGAATAACAAATGTAACGAGAAAGTATTTGTAATTGATTTTTCAAAACTAGTTTGAAGTGTCAGTTGACAGATGTATTGAGTTGTCATATAAAATAAGAACATCAAATTTCAGAATATAAGCAATCTAGATTATACATAATCCGACCTAATATTCAGTCAAGTGTTCTACTGAGGCTAGCAGTAAATAATTTTGACTATTCAATTCACCTGTCATCCGTCAAAAAGTGACCAATGAAAATCCAGAATTCTGACGTTTCTTGACCAATCAAAAAAATATCAGTGGATATATCTTCCTAGAAGGTATTCAAGTGACTATTCAACACTATAACATATAAGCCAATCACATTGCAGACATTTGCTTTTTTCAGCCAATAACAGCAGTATATCACTGAATATTGGGCACCATGCAAAATATTCACAAAACAATGTACTTACTCAAAAAATAAATAGCCTTGTTGCGAAGTATCGCTTAGCAACGATGTTCTGTCCTTAGTGATATCGCTAGGTTACGTAACACTAAACCGCAACAAACGGTGTGGCTTGTTTTAAAAATTTAAAAATGCTGTGTTTTGGAAGTATTCCGCTGAATTTAATTGAGAATGAATAATTATATTAATTGTTGGATTATTTTTCAATAAAGTTAATCGTTATGTAATAATATTGTTAAATAGTCGTCCCAAATACCACTCGAAGTGGATATATATTTTTTAAATATTTTGCCATTTCCATAGAAATTATTGCAAATTTCACTCAACAAAATCACATTTAAATGTCACTCGCCTTCGGCTCGTGACATTTTTGATGTGATTTTATATCGTGAAATTTAAACGCAATAATTTACATGGAAACGACAAAATATTTGTCAAAAATATATCCACTGCTTGTGGTATTACCCTTGACTATTTTTAACAAATGCGATTTTTATTAGAAAAAGTCAATATTAGTGTTCTGTTACTATAGAAATTGCGTAGTTTGCTACTAGATTTACTGCAAACTAATTTGAAAAAGTAGTTTGGTTCATTAAATAGTCCCTCGAATACCATTCTTAGTCAAAGTTAAGTAGATTATTTTTGCGGTGGTATCACTACTCATGTCCATTGCGCTTGGGATTAGGACTCGTGCTAGCTCACTCGTCCTAATCTTACCCAAGCGCAATGGACATTCGTGACACCACCGCAAAAATAGTCGACATAACTTTGACTACTCATGGTATTATAAGTGACTATCCATAAATAAAATAGGGCACATAAATTAATTAAAATTCAATTTAAAAAAAAATGATTGAGAACAAACTAAAGTAAAGGTGTAAGTCAATTATAACATAACATGGGCGTTATAACGTGGTAGAGTCACCATAACATAAATTGGGCACACAAAGTAGAGCTAACCACCTTGACAAAATATTATAAATGATTCTCAACATTTAGTGCGTTTTCAAAGAAGAAATGCTTTCGATTTCAGAAACAACCGTTTTTGAAGATACGTTAGCCTTTTTCAGATTGGAGATTGTGCTTCATGCTCCCAGTGAGGCTCTTAGTTGAGTTCACTAACACACGTTGCCTTAAACAAAGAGAGAGAATATAATATAAGCATTTCAGCGGTTTCTCAAAATAAATAAATCTTATACTACATACTATTTCAAAATTCAAAAAAAGAAGTAATCCTGATTTAATGCAGCCAGAAGATTTAAATACCCTCGTTTGCAAAAAATATTGATCACGTCAGCGAAGAACTATAGACAACATAAGATATTTAAACAACCCTTTTTGCTTCTCTCGTCTAAAAGCCGAACGAAGTATTAATTACCTTTCGAGATTTCTTCAGATCTTCACGTTTTAGGGTTCATAGATGACGAAAAACATGTTTTCTCAATTCTGTTTGTCTGTCCGTCGTTTGGCGGTTTAGCTCAAAAAATATTTGTTTGAGGGAGACGATATTTTGCATGCTGATAGAGCTAGGCAAATTACTTTTAAAAAGTACTTAATTACTAATTACCAATTACCACCCAAGGAAGTAATTTAATTACCAGATATTCAATTACTCACAGGAAATAGTAATTCAATTACCAATTACATAGTAATTGTAATTGTACATCAATTACTTTTTTAATTACTTTCAATAGAAATTATTGTTATATAGTTGTATTTAGTAGAACTTTCTTGCAAGTTGCAACTATCATTGATGTCGGCTCGATTCGTAATCGTAATCTAAAAATTCTTAATTTTTATGTTTTGTTAACTATTATAGTAACCTAGATACTTGATCACTCTAGTAGGTTTTTTGATAATTAAATCTTGTAGCTACATGCACCGTTCACCAAAACCGAAAGTTTTTAGTTTATTTTTATGTAAGATGTAAGTAAATAAATATATTCATGGATAACAATTATACAGGGCGTCTCAAACACAATGGGACCCCGATTGGTAATAGATTCCTTAGGTTATAATAAACCGATTAAACCTAATACATATACCTTAGTACAAAATCAATTCAGTAAGAAGATATAGGGACTTGGAAGTTCAATTTTATATTTTTTTAAATTTTTATATTAATTTCCACATAGTTTAACACTGAAGTTGAGCTTTTTATCATGAATGTGGATTTAGTTGCCAAAACCCGTAGGGCCAAAGCAAATAAACTACATGAGGGATAAAAAAAAAACTTCCAGTGCCGAGTGGTACATTGTTTTTTTAAATCGAAAAATCGTGAAATTACAACATTTTAATCAACTTTTGTAGGTTATGTTGACGTAGTTTGACGTTTACCTATCGCCCAGCTGCCTACAAAAAGTCGTAAAAAATGGATTACTTTGCTGTCAATTTCTCGTATTTTATTTGACGATTTCGACGTTCTTCACTGCCGATTTACAAAAAATATTTTTTTCGAATATGAAGAAATTCCGAATTTCATTTTGGCTAGATTTTGTAATGATATTAGAAAAAATTGAACGCTGAATATGTTATAAAAATGATTTTTCCATATTCGTGATAAATTAATCCACTCGCTTTGCTCGTAAATTAAATGTTGAAAAACTCTCACTTTTCTTAACTTGTAGAAGAATCTACTATTAAATACGCCTAACATGAACCTAAATGATGAAAATATGTAACTTACCTAAGTATACAGGCTGCAACATTGTTTGATAGTAGAGTTCTATTTTGATTCAATTGGCGCAGCTTGAGCATTTTTGTTGGCTTAGCTCGAAAATATTTTTTGTATCCCTTTATGCGAAAGTGACGTTTTCTGTCGCCTGTTAGGGGTTTCCCGAAAATATACGTTTCGTTCTCTGGTTGGTGTCCAATGGTAGTAGTGAGCAATATAGTAGATTGACTCCAGTTGCCATTAGAGACGGGAGACAATGTGATTAATAATAAATCAATTTGCCTCCTCATTTTCATATTTAAATAGTTTTTAATGCAGCTAATACAAGAGATAGTCTCATCAGAACATGTAAAAGTGTCATATGTATAACTTTAGACTAAAATGTCATTTACTCCCTTGCATGATTAGAATTGATTAGGTATTGTTCTCGCTAACGCTGGGGAATTAAACTACATCCACGCTAGGGAATGATACACTTTCATCCCTAGTAATACAAATAGCTATACATAATGTGTTATTTAACTTTTGAAAAAAGGGGCCCACTGCGATCTCATGTAAATCTGTTTTAGTTGCAAGTTTGGCATTAAAGTCGCCTATTAATAGAGTATAGTAAGTTATATTTTCTTTAATACTTCTGCTGACATCGTCATAAAATTCTTCCATTTCTTGGTCGTCATGAGTTGATGTTGGTGCATATATTTGGATAATTTTCAAATGATATCTTTTGTTGATCTGAATATATAATATTTGGCTCAGTGTGATTTTTAATGATAAACCCGACTCCACCTTGAGAATTTTCAGATTTCAGTTTGATGCAGGATTCTCCTTGTCTTCTTACTTCAGACAGTCCTATTATATTCCATTTTATGTTACCTATTTCTTCCTCTAATTCACTAAATTTATCTTCGGAATTTAGAGATCTAACGTTGTATATTACGATCTTTAGTTGTAGGGTTTTTAATTTCGTTAAATTCGCCTTAGTCGCGGTGAACGCTTTCTGTTCTTTCCGAACCTCGGTGGAAATTTTCGGTGCAATTTGATGTCGATTCTCCTAGAATATATGATTTCATTCAGCCTGATTTCGACTGTTAGGGCCAAGTTTCACATTGCCATTTGAGCTTGCTTTCTTCCATTGAAGACTGGGTTTAACGTTTCGAGTTATTTTCTAGCCGTTTTCATCGACCTTGTTTGGCGTTAAAGGAAAGTTAAATTAAGTTTAGTGAAGGTGTCCCGCCTGATGGATATGAACATTGTATCTCAAGAACAACATATTCTATCAAGATGATATCTGTGCCAGATTGTATGGAAAATTCATGCAAACAACTGACAAGATTTTGGACAAGATCTGCCGTGTTTCTTTATATGTCTTTGTTGATTTGTATTCTCGTCACTAGTAACAGACATTAAGGGGTAACGTAACTACGCTGTCGATATGGTCTATTATAATGCGTACTCGACTACCAAGCGCGATCCAGAGGTCGTGACTTCCAATCTGGGTGGGGAAAGACTTTTTTAAAAGCTAACAGAAGATACCTTTCTCACCTTTAAATATTAAATGTCTCGGCTAACGGTAAGTATTGATATACTGCTCATTAGATTTTAAACCGATTTCCTTCATCTAGCCTTCGAAATAATTAAATCCCGTTTTCCTTGCTAATTTTCTTTAGCCGAAGTCGTCGCACATATGGCCTGATCATATATATATTATATATTATAACAGCCACACCGCACTGCCTTAACAGATTAGAAAGGCGAAATTAATATAGCTAAGAGCGTATGGCAAAACCCGCTTGATCCCAACGCTGTACCGAAGTATCTATAAGGATGTAACGTTTCGCTCTGGTTTAAACCCTAATTAATCATAATACAACATGAAGAGAATTTAAACTTTGCATTTTTCACAATACAAACGGTCCCCGGCTTTAGAGCACCCGAGGCTGTAAATCCACCGCGATGCGCGCCCACAACGACAACACGTCCATGGCGTACTTTCACTCTAAATTCTACCACAGAGGAAAATCGACGGCCGACTATAAATGAAAAATTCCATCGACCCAGATGATGATTAGAACTCCTTTTTCGACAACGATTTCGGACAGCGATCTCCTCTTCGAAGCCTTGTTGCCGATTCTAGGTCGCCCCGCTGCCCTGTAGAAGTTATTCATCCCGCGAATAACTTTTCCGGAGGTAAAACAAACCGTTCACAACTAGAGCACGATATTCATGTTTTTTCTGGGTTAATTAACACCCACCTGTGACTCGGGAAATACTAATTCACGGCTTAACGCCGTTTACGATTAGAATAAAACATTTCCATCTTGTCTGGGTTTATAGCACCCACATGTGTATCGGGAAGAGTTATTCTACGGTCTAACGCCGTTTGCTAACAATATGAACTATTCCCTGACTTTATATTTATTTATTTTTGGGGTCTAGGTTGCCCACCCGGCAGATCAGGAAAAGTTATCCGGCTAAACACCGTCGGTCGCCGTAGGCGACTTTCTAGCAAACTTATTTCTTTAAGACCGCTTTTCAAATTTACCGAAAAAATGCCGGTGAACGATGCCCCGCAAAATGTATTTCCTTGCGACCAGTTTACAAATTCTCCAGCTAAACGTAGTCGAACGTAACATGCGTTTTCCCGTTAAAATTTACCTGCCTGCAATTGCCTTACAATTCGCATGGACATCTTAGAATGCAACCCCGGCCTTGGCACTCGCCAACCATGCATTATCACTGCAGGAAAGCGACCTCGAAAAGAAACTGGATCACTGTTTTTATGCACCTGCATTCCACAGCCAAACACGTGTGGACACTTGCACTCCCGAGGCATATGTGGTAACGGTTTAGAATAATTATTTGTCCTTTTATAATAAAGCGAGCTTCTAATAAACTTTGTGTATTTCCCCAGCAATTGACATCTCAAGTAATTGGTTCTGAATTCACAGTGCTGCCAGCAACTGCGAAACACCCTACCAAATCCAGTAACCGTCAAATAGGCGAACAGGCATGCACCGTGGAGCCAAAATACCAGGCCGCGCCTTGAATTCAATTATTTGATTTATCCATTGTTTATACTTAATTACTTTAATAATTACGTGCTTATTTATTTTATTCATAAAACCTGAATTGTGAATAGCTATTAATAAATATGATTTGAGTTAAATTGTCATCTTTAAATCAGTCAAAGTGAATATTGGAAACAAACCTGGGCTATTAAAGCTACCTAGTGAAGGGCAAGATAAAACTGGATAATACTGAATTATTATTTCAAAGCATTACATATAGCTTGCACCATCTTGTTTACTTTTAAATCCATGCAGAATACTTTCTTCTTCTCTAGATATTGTTAGTATCTCTTCTGAATTACATTTAACGCATTTATTCTTAATTTCTTGTTGTTGCTTCTGATCTAGTTTCGGACTCGTACAACTCTATGTGGAAACTCGTTTATCTTGTCGATTTTTGTTTGTTCTCTTATTTCTTGAAAGTGCTTCTTGCCGATGGTTATTATTTGTGCTTCCCTATTGATGATTTAAGTACTTTCTTATTTTTATTATTATTTGTTATCTCCATTACTTTGGTTTTTAATTTAGAACGTGTAATTTTTTAAAATTTAATTTCACCTACCCTTGGTAATTCTGTAAGACGTAAATATATGTTTGTCATAAAATTATGATAAAGTATGTGTTTTCAATGTTAATTTGGTATCTAAGCTTTAATAGTCATTGGGAGTTTTGAACAGCACGTTTATGAAAAGAAGTATAGGCGTATACAAGCAGAGAGCATGAAATGGGTTTATTTCATAATGATCGAAAAAATACATCGACTGCAAATGCAAATTTCAAATGGAATCATTGGTGTTTCTTACAAAACGTTAAACAGCACACGTTTGTTTCTAAGTAGTAATTATTTGGCTGGCAACGACTACTATCCTTATAGTGCCGCAAAACCCTTAAAAGGTCAATGGAGCTATCACGTACGAAATTACAGCTAAGAATGATAATATAGGTCAGCTCAAATTGGATCAGTTAATTACAACTCTTATAGCTAAAACTACAACTTCAAGGAAACCCACTCTTAATACCTCTAGTTTGCATTCAACCTCTTGTGAAATCAGTCCAGAGTAAAACTTCCTCCTCAGCTCATTACTTCAATTTGTTCCAGGATGTATGCGAGATGATTACAAACAAATTAAATAGCGACATGCACATGAGATTGCAGCGAAACTGCTGCGACGAGGCTTTTTATGAGACATTAGCGTGAATATTATTAAAGCCTAGTCATATTTGTCATTTTTTGGGTTTAGAGTGCAAGTGAAACGAGCGACTTTCACTACCAGTTTACCATAGTCAGCGATAGGCGGGTAGCAGTGAAGGTCGACGAGTATCACATGAACTACCTACCGTAAGAATTGGTCCGAGTTTTAACTCGCTCGAAGAAAAGGTTACATCGAAAGGAATTCTGAAGGCTTCAGACCCAGGTAGTGCGTCTTTAAAAATCCATCACGCCAGGAAGTGTTGAAATTTGACTAATTAAGCTCAAGTTTGACGGTCAGTTATTCAACAATCGTACACTGAGAGACCAGGGGAGTTGTTTTTTCAGCTAAATACATGGAAGTAAAGACCGGTTGAAAGTGACCTCTGAAGTATTTATTCTAATTTCGACCTCGGGGTGTAGACCGTGTTTCGAGAATGATGTTGCATTAACAAAATCATTTCGTATTACTAATCTGCAACTGGCAAGCAGGCTGCAAGAACTGTATTGCTAAACTTTCCACACGTAAATGGAGTGTGATTATGATTATATTGAAGAGGGATATAAATTTTTTACATCTTGGAAAATTGTACAAAAAGAACTAGATCTTACAAATGCAGTGTAGTTTTTTCTTGTATCAAGCGAATTAGCAAAGAACAGAACTAACGTTTATAATGTCTGATAGAATAATAATAAATATCCAAGAAATACTAAAAATTGTGTTTAACATATAAAAGTATTTTCCATATTTTCCTCTTTTATAATGGATATAGTCAAAAGTCATATTTATATTACTTACATTTCTAGAACTTGAATGCAATTTTAACCAGTTAATGTTACTAAGATGAATGTTGAAACTATTGCACAATTAAATTATAACTTCAATACAAAATACAAAAATTATTTCAAATAGAACTATTAAGAATTATTTTTCTAATTTGGCTTTCCTATGACTTAAGAGTTTGCGTTGCCATTTTAGAGACCCTGAAAGGGAACCGTCTTCGAACAATGACCGGATATTGCAATAATAGTGGCATTAACAATTATGTACAACATATTCATAATTTATGGATTTTCAGTGGAAGTTATCTAACTGGGCTTTTATCAGATGTTATATTTATTAACAGATGATAAATAGAATTATTTTTTAGTGAAGATTAACTAATAAACCTTTGAAATCATATTGAAGAACGTATAGTTATATTAGAAGGTCTGCAGTAAAAAAAGCATGTGTTAAAAGAATTATGCATGTATGATCAAATGTCTTCTGCGATTGTTCAGCATTAAAATAAGAAAACCCCATTTTATCCAACACCTCCGTATTAGGGATGGGCGAGTGACGTGAAAACAGTCGTGTCACGTCGGGTCACGGCGTGTCACGTCGTAAACGTTATATTTGAAATCGTGACGTGAACGTGAGTGAATGTGAGTGAAAATTTCCAAGGAGTGATTCACGTTTCACGTTAATATCACGTTAAATATTTAGTAACGAATAAAAAACTGCAGGGTGCCCCGGGTGAACCTATTTTTAGAAAAGTAATGTTTCATTTTGTATACCCGACTTAACACTGAAAATGTTGATGACGTTTTATTTTTAAACCAATTTATTGTGTAGATGTGTAGATGAACTTATTATTCTAATAAAAGTAATGTTTTGTTTTTTATACTCGCCTTAACGCTGAAAATGTTGATCCTTGTACGTAAAAGTACTTTTAAACCTACGAATTAAAAGTGTCTTTGAAGACAGCTGCAAGAAATGTATTTGCGAGAAATCAGTATTTATCTCTAGTCGTAAGTTATTGTAGTCAATTTAAATTTTTTTCTTTTTGTATCAAGCATTCTGATTGCAACATATCACGTAAATTATGTCACGTGCAAAACATATTTTAGTTCTGTTTAGGGTTTTTTTCATTGATTTTAAATTTGAACATTCTGTTCTATCTGAATTTAAATGTTGAAATAAAAGCTGCGTGTCACGTCGTGCGTGGTGTGTCACGGCGTGAACGTGAGTGTTTAAAGCAAGCGTGAAACGTGCGTGACTTGAGTGAAAACTCACTCACGCGCCCATCTCTACTCCGTATTATGACGCTATAACGATGCCGATTTTAGTTGAATTACATAGGTGATAACCCCTACGTGACTTTTTTATAGGCACTATAACTCACTCCATGTCACTTTGACTTTAAATTTGTATAGTTGTCAATACAGAATTTATTTTGTTTTTGATATTTAATGACTTGTTAGGAGAATTTTCTCTGACATGCGGTTTATTACAAACTAGCGTTCTGCACCCAAATTGGGCGCGAAATAATAATTTGTACAAGTGTATGACGATGTTATCTCATCGCGCAACAAAAAACATGTAGGTTAATTACACGTAGAATGACAAAGATTCACTTTTGTGGGTCGTATAGATAACATTTAAAATATATCTCCATTTTCTTGCTTCTCAGTTAATAATAATAAAATGCTAGTTTTATTTTTTGCATTCCTTCGGTTATGGAAAATGAAAAATGGTTAGCAACAGTATGAATAGATGCAGTATTTTTTTCTTTACAAAAAATGTATTTACACTTTAGCTCTAAAATAATTAGGGGAGCCAATAATTGGACATTAAGAATTTAACACGAGATGAAAAAAAAAAATTGACCGGAATTCGACCTCGGAAAAGAAATCCGATTTCCGGTTTCTATATATTTTTGGAATCTACTCTTCAAGCTGAGTCGAATGATATATATCTCGTCCTCCTAAAATATATCTCCATTTTCTTGCTTCTCAGTTTTTAAAAATTTAAATTTCGTCTAGCAAATTACAGAAAATCGTTTTTATACTTGTTTTTCTCGATAACGGTTGCAGATACGAAAAAACTGCAAGAGAACAAAAAGATTTTAAACAAAACAGAAAACTCAATTTATATTTTAGAATCTAACAGCGGCGCACCGCAAAAACGTTCAGGGGGAGAATTGGAAGCATGACCCCTGAAAAAATATCTCCCTGTAGATTCTCACAACCATTTGATATGCTCAATGATGTAAGCCCTGCAGCGTAACCTGTATTCCAAATTTGAGCTAAATATCTCAAAAACTGCAGGAGCTATAAAGGAAAAAGTTAAAAAAAAATTGACCGGAAGTCGACCAGGGAAAAGAAATCCGATTTCCGGTTTCTATATATTTTTGGAATCTACTCTGCAAGCTGAGTCAAATGATATATATCTCGTCCTCCTAAAATATATCTCCATTTTCTTGCTTCTCAGTTTATAATAATAAAATGCTAGTTTTATTTTTTGCATTCCTTCGGTTATGGAAAATGAAAAATGGTTAGCAACAGTATGAATAGATGCAGTATTTTTTTCTCTACAAAAAATGTATTTACACTTTAGCTCTAAAATAATTAGGGGAGCCAATAATTGGACATTAAGAATTTAACACGAGATGAAAAAAAAATTGACCGGAATTCGACCTCGGAAAAGAAATCCGATTTCCGGTTTCTATATATTTTTGGAATCTACTCTTCAAGCTGAGTCGAATGATATATATCTCGTCCTCCTAAAATATATCTCCATTTTCTTGCTTCTCAGTTTTTAAATATTTAAATTTCGTCGAGCAAATTACAGAAAATCGTTTTTATACTCTTTTTTTTCGATAACGGTTGCAGATACGAAAAAACTTCAAGAGAACAAAAAGATTCTAAACAAAACAGAAAACTCAATTTGTATATTAGAATCTAACAGCGGCGCACCGCAAAAAAGTTCATGGGGAGAAAAGGAAGCATGACCCCTGAAAAAATATCTCCCTGTAGATTCTCACAACCATTTGATATGCTCAATGATGTAAGCCCTGCAGCGTAACCTGTATTCCAAATTTGAGCTAAATATCTCAAAAACTGCAGGAGCTATAAAGGAAAAAGTTAAAAGTTAAAAAAAAATTGACCGGAAGTCGACCTCGGAAAAGAAATCCGATTTCCGGTTTCTATATATTTTTGGAATCTACTCTTCAAGCTGAGTCGAATGATATATATCTCGTCCTCCTAAAATATATCTCCATTTTCTTGCTTCTCAGGTAATAATAACAAGTTAACAAGAGAGATTCATTTTGTGTGTCGAGTTAATTTTGAGGTTAGCTATCCACATAAAAAAAGTCACTTATAAAAATTTTAAAACCCTACTACTGGCTTACTTTCGTCGCCCTGAGTCGAATGACACAAAATACAGCCAATTCGGCCCACGGGTTCGCTCTCAAAGTGGCGTCAAGCAAGCAAGCAATGAAAATTATTGTCGGATAATTTACTAGAGAGAAGGCTACACTCGGCGTCACGGCCTCGAGGGATCAATTTTTCTCTCGTGGATTATTTGTGATAATATATCAACACTTATACTATAAATAACTATTACGGTGCTAGAAAACAAAATATTATTGTGTTGTACAAGTTTGAATATTTCAGAATTTTTGGATATTTGATCCACTCGCACAGTTGGTTTTACGAACTATTATTGTACATCGATCATTTTTGGAAGCTGCTTGAAAATTTTTTCTTGCTGTAGTGTATTTTTAGGATTTCCAAACGCCTTTACACTATACAATCTGCAATAGTAGAAATTGAAATTGTTTAAATGTTATTGGATAGTATAATACTTATTTAATTTTTAGTTTTTGTTTATAAAAAGATTAGGTAAAACGAGGTAGAAGCGGGTAAATTAAGATACTAAAAATGTAATTAATAAAGAATTCAGCAGACAGCTAAAATAAACCAATAATTAAAACCTGAAAAATAAAGGTGAAAAGTAATTAGAATTTTTTACCAAATATAAAAATATACAAATCCAGTAGAGGAAAAGCTTGTATACTAAAAGGAATAAAAAAGTCGATATAGCAATTACAGCAGTTAATCACCTATTCAAAAAGAAGGTATCTGGAGTACTAGGTACCTTAGACACCAACTGACATGGTCATATGGTCAAAGTCTTCAAATTTTGCCAAGAAGTTCCAACCGTAGCAGTAAATCTTTTACATGTTACACATCGTAGTAACATGGCACCCACGGATTTACATCACTTCTGAATAATGACATTCTGTAGCGGCTTTCATCCGCATTTTTACTTTCCTCGTCTAAAAGACGAAGGAAGTATTGCAATCGTGAAAAAATCACCTTCTGAGATTTCTTCAGATTTTCACGTTTCAAGGTCTCTATGATGAAAAAGAGGCTTTCTCAATTCCGTCTGTCTGTCTGCCTGTGTGTCTGTCTGTCTGTTTATCTGTTGCCGGTATAACTCAAAAACTGTTTGTTGAAGGACAATATTTTGCATGCGGATTATATGTTTTTCTGGCATAAAGCCGAGAGTATGTCGATAAAATATACACTAGTACAAGGTGAGCACCTTGAAAAGTGAAATTCTTTCTATTTTTGCTGTAACTCAGGAACTATTACTTAAATGAATAGCTCAGGATTTTACACTTGACGAAAAAGGGCATAGTTTGGACCCAACGTATATAAGGTGAGCATTTTACACAAATACATTTTTGTTTATTTTTGCTTTAACTAAGAAATAGATACAAGTAATAATTTGTACATAGGTCAGGCTTTGCCTTTGACAAAAATGAGATCCAACAGATACATGCTACATGTTGTAAAAATATATAACGAAGCAACTAATAAGTGCGTTATGATTAATGCAGCCGCCTCGCACGAAGGCGAGAGGTCCAGCGTGGTCGTATGCGATGAGCGGTCGTGCTGCTCCCAGGTTACTGCCAAACGCTGAAATCGCATGCGCAGGCTCGTTCGCACACGATTCAGTTCGAATCCCATCGCCGCGCCGGTAGTGTTGCTTTGTTAAATTTGAAAATTGATGTAATTCGTATTGCCAAGCTTTTCCTTTTATCGTTTCAGTATTTTTTAGGAACGTTAAGATATTTTTATCCCTAATTATCTTTGATTTTTATACTTAAGCACTGAGGTACCGAGCCTGGCGAACATTCGATTAATAAAATATTAAAATTAAAAAACCCAAACTCTATCGTCAACACGTCAATCGTATAGCTTTATTAAAAGATTTCAACTATAGTCCATTCACAATGTTTCCTTTCCCATTAAACTTTTACATGTTTTTATTAGGTGCATGCATGAATTGTGATAGAAGTCACACTGTGACATGAAAGAACTATCTTGTGTTTCAAAAAACAACTCAGTTGCAGCATGCCATGGTCAAATTGAAGTTTGCCATAACTTAATACATCCATTGAAGCAAATGAACTACTTAAAAAGAGCAAAATTACATCTTGATCTTGAACTATTTTCCTAAAAACACTTAATAGAAACAATTTTTATCCACTGTTATGATTAATACACTCGTTGTTGTTGTGTAAATGCCATCTTATTTTCCTTTTTGCTTGATACAAGTAAACTTAATGCAGTGTAAACTTTTGCCTGTCACTTTGACAGATGGTTTCATCAACAAAATGCAATATGACATTCACCTACAGACTTCAGTTAAGACATGACTGGATTTTCTATCTTTCTTTCCAAAGCCTACCCTAAATAAGTTTTTTTTTTTGGTACACATGATATAACATTATTGGCGTTGTTGCAGTATTAATGTGAAAATGTCGAAAATTTTAAGGAAGGAGATAAAAATTTAATTGGCAACAATGCAAGCTTTCAAAAATCGAACCGCAAATTGAAAACAACCCAATTTTGTCACGTCTAGTTACTTTGCATGCGTACCAACAAAGATGTCACCCTAACATAGTCTTCTGGGAGGACTAAATATTGCGAATGGATTATACAAATACTTTCTGTAAAATTATTTTCTAATTTTGTCAGATCATAATTTGGAAATGTTTAAAAGCATCAAAAGCTGATAACATAGACTCGCCTTGCATTTTTATAGCGGAAAAACAACTAAATAAAACATACTGCTCCAAACATAAAATTGAAGTGAGAGTAACTTAAATTTATAATGAAACATGCAGACGACCTAGAAATACGTACCGTGTCATTCTCATATAGAACTGATGAAAAAGTATACAAAGAAAGAATATTCAAAACCACTGAGTAAGAGAGGAAACGAAAAAACTACTAAAGTTGGAAGAGTAAAAGAAACAAAACTATTATTTATAAATCACACATAACCTTCAGAACTTTCGGATTGTTTGAATAAGCGTACTAAGAAAAGGCAGATAAATTTAAACACTGCTTGTACCGAACAATTTAATCTCTCAGAAGTATAAATTGTATAAATATTCGGCTTCGAGTCAAGATAGTTTATTTAATCATTCAGTTTAAGTGAAATGGTTGAAAATACATCTGAAGGATTGTAGAATGTGGAACAAGAACTGATTTATTATTTGAATTTTACGCTTTTAAACGCCTACAAGAAACTGACGAGTACCTGTAGGCAGAACATAAATTTTTGTATCACTTGGACATGGGATAATATGCGACCTCTTTGCAATTTCTGCTGCACAGCAGTAAATGACCTAGAAAGTAAAAATTGGAGAATGTGTATTGTAATGTTGTACCTATTGCTCACCTCGTATTAGTATTGAATACATTCGAAAATTAAAAGTAGATCGAACAGTATTGCAAAAATTAGAAACAATTTTAAATACATAATTCACTTGTTGAACAGTGACGTTGTGATAATGTCGCAAATGTTAGTTATATTGCTATTTTTTATTGAGATTATGCAGGAATTTAATTCCACTTTTAGGTTTAAAGAAGCAATTTGAAGATGTAGTATTCGCATATTAATTAATACGTAGATTTTACAAAACGATAGATTGGAATCGTTAAAAAACAGACGTGAGAATTGAAAAATATCAGTAAATTTTATTAAGATAGGTAAAACAAATATTACTGACTATATGGCCTTACACGTCAAATGAAATTGTATACAGACGAAAAATGTATTTTCCAAAATAGAGTGACAAAAATATTTGTGTATGTAATTCTATCCTACAATAAAGTCAGGCTGTATAAAATGGATTTATATCAGAAACCTTTTGAAAATAAACTCGCATTGCCTTGATTTTAATCTAAATGGAACAACCTTGATGCAGAATATTTGAAGTATTAAACGTCAAAAGTTATGCATGTCGATGTATATCGCAGCTATTCGCTAAGTCGTTATGACACAACGAGTTCAACTGAAAATATCTATAGGTTGACGAATGCTTTAGCTCTGCTTGCGGCTAATGTGGGTAAATGTCACTATTTCCGAGTAAAACTACCAAATTTGATAATTTGTACAAGCATTTCTTCTTGGCACGATTTGAAAACATTATTTAGACGTTATAAGTGAGGCCAGGAATATGCAAGTATAAGATTTAGGACTAACAGTCATTGTAATACAAATTTTAGTAATAATATTGTAACTTATATGAAGAGTATGTTATTGGTATAATAGCCACATGTTTTTGATTTACTAGTATATTATATGAGCGATTATGACAGCCATTATTCACGAAGATGACATTTGCGCCACAAGCCGAAGGCGCGAATGTAATACGGTATTTTATCTACTTCTATGCAATAGGAGTTTTGTGTTCATATTTCTGAATTATGACATTTGTGACAGCTGTTAACTTCAAGTCATTTAATAATAAGAATGAATTTTGTGATTGGCTACAACTTATTGAATAATGAAAATAGAATTTTCTGATTGGTTGCAACTTGCAAACTATTGAATTATGATGATAGAATTTTATGATTGGCTGCAAACCGTGAATAATGAATCATAATTCATGGCCATTGTACAGTAGGAGTAGATAAATGAATATTAATATATAAACAAAGAAGATGCTAGAAAATTGAGAGAGTTAATATGGCATTAAAGTTTCATTTGTATTGTAATTATACTTCGTAAATTGTACCATAATTGCACAATAGAATTTCTAGTAGCTAAATACCTTCCTTTAGACCTTTAAATAGTTTAAATTCTATTCTAACGATACATAGTTAAACTTGCAATTTTCTATAATCATACTTTAAAAGTACTAAGTAAATTCAGCTCTTCAATAAACTATTGAATGATGAGTGTACTTATTGTCAGAATACAAGGTCAGAATTAATGAATTATAAAACACCCTGTTATGTTAATAGCATGTAATTAACTTCTTCGATAAAGAAATAAAATAATACATTAAGTAAAATATGCGGATATAATTGGATATAATTTTAGTTAGCATTCTAAACACTTGTGTTCTGTTTTATGTAAATTTATAGCAAAAAGCTGTTGACTTCTGATATGCTAATAAAAATGGGAGTAACGATAGTTCTTGCGTTAACAATAGAAAATGCTACCATTTATTTCTAAATAATGTCTACAAATACAAATATAAACTAGCTTTTAATAAAGAATTTGCAACAACTTAAAACAAAATTTAGTGGTAGTAAGTTTTCTTTTGCAAACTTTAAAATGAATTTATTATATGCATAATTGTACCGGTACATTTTATGGAGATTTTTAAAAACCGAAAGCTGGAGATTATTGAAAAACCTCGGCGAGACTATCAAGATAAATGATTAAATGGTGAAAGTACCATTGAAAGTTGTAATAGTAGCGAATTACCCAAATACCATCACCGAATATGTAGCACGCGCACTAATTAATTTTAAGAGGTAATCGTTAATAAATCATAAATTCGTAATATTAATATCCAGGTTGAGTTAAGTCAAACAATTTATGTGGTGACACTGGAATTTTCAGCATGTGAGAGGAATTATTTAATAAGTTAAAAATGCAGATGTTGCATGGCACATAGTGGAAACCATAATTTTACTTTATGTAATTCTTAATTTCAGACAGGCAGGCTGAGTGCAGTTTTTGCAAACATAACTTAGATAAAAACATAATTGGAGATTTAGAGGCTGTTTGTTTATTTTTTAATATATTCCTCTACATTTAACGTGGTTATTGCTAATTTATAAAATTGATGTTAGTATTCACTGTAAACAGTGTGAATTTATGGTGGTGGTTCAGATTTTGATAATTTTAATTTATTACTGCACTTTAATTTTGAATTAGTTAATGTGTATCCTATATTGTATACTTATATGTACCAGGTTATATACTAGAAGAAATATTAATAAAAGTGAAATCGATTTGCAAAAATCAGCCAGCCATTAAGCCGATAAAACTGATAAAATAAAACAGTGACAATGTTTTGTAGAATAGAATGGCTATTGCGGTGTTAATAAATCTCTCTTATGTAAAATGCAGTTTATAAAAGCTAGATATATTATGTAATGTATTTGCTAGTTTGGTAGTAATATTAATTTTAAACTGGGCTTTGTCAATTTGCATACGTATTGCAGTGAAGGCTCGCCATTCACAAATCTAAAGTGATCTTACTTTTCCAACGAATCAAAATAAACAATCAGAGTAATTTATTGTAATAAGTAACTTTCACTTACAAATGACAGTTAATTCATTTCTTTTGTTTTTATAAATCAGTGCTTTTTGTAAGTTGTGGATAACGATAAGTTTCTGAAATTGTGTTGTTGCAACAAGTATGCATAATGTCCTGGACTCTATAAGATGAAGTCTGTTGGCGTCGTTAATTAAATTAAGCAGGTGAAATTGTCATCATCCGGTATGCATAAATATAATAGCAGCTTGCTGTCCAGCGTGTTTTATTACATTTGTCGTCAGAAATCTGGAGTTACGCCCAAAGGGCAAAAGCGAAAATCCGAAAGTCTGTTTTTGTGACAATTAAGGTGTAGCGCCTTGTCAAGCTCTTCGATTTGCATAAAAGTCGAGCGACAGAAAAGGAAATTTCAAGTTCAATGTCCGTTTGGACGGATGCTCGGTTGAGATGAAACGTTATCAAGCTCGTTTGTAACTGCATGTTTTAGCTACTGGTCGGTAAAGTTTCACTTTGACTTTCGTGGAAACATGCTAAAAAGATCAAAACAGCTAGCTGTTATCAAGTTTTCTTTATGTGAAGAGAAACGAGCGTTTATAAATACAGGCTCATTTTTATGCAGCATACTGGCTCGTATCTGCAGATAAGTTTCTTGCCACACTTTCACATGTCCTTTTTTTCAATATCACCCTTGATAAACAATATTCGTTATTCAACGATTGGTAGTAATATTTTTATTCATATTTTGTGTTTCTCAATTATTAATTTTATTATCAATCATAATCCATAATCTACACATACTCTTTGCAGTCGTCTCTGATAAGTGCTATCCACCAGGGGTTGGTTCAAGTTTCCATATATGGATGATAGCGCAATTGATCACCTTTCTGACATACGGTGTTTTCAAATCTTTATCACAGGTTCGATTAGACCAATATCACAGAGAATTTGCTAAGGCTCGCAAGGTTTTAGATTGGAATCGCTGTTCCACAACATTTTAGGAACTTGAGCACCCCCCCCCCCCATATAATAGCTATCACCCGAAAATCAATATAACTTGGGCTAACTCATTTTAATTCATATTTATCCTCTATTTTTCCATGAAGTTGCTAATCAGATTAATGTATTTTTGTACATGCTGTCTTGCAGTTTCTGAAGTATCCTGAAAAGAGAGAACTACAGCGTCGTCAGCAAAATTTCTTTGTGTTCTTTGTATAAAAGGTAGATATGTGATGTACTAGAAATAGAAGAGTGACCCAAGTATAGCACTTTGTGGAACACCAGAGTTAATTTGCTTAACTTCCCATATTTTGCTACCAAACTTTACTTGGAAATCAGAATCTGAGAGGGAGGAAATATTGCCCAAGATTCTTTGATTTTAAATTAGTTTGTTATAGGCCAAATCGTTACTAAACTAAAAAAAACAAAACCAAAGCGCCGCAGATGGGAGCCATTTTGTTACAGCCGAAAACGGCACTTAAAACAGAAAACAACTCGTAACAATGATTTACACCAGCTAGCTTTCAGTCGAGACAAGGCCTGTTCGAGGCACCTTAAATAGGTTTGTTACTACTTCAAAATATGGCTACGTCGAGAATGAATTAGGGTGAGGGAGCCACAAGTTTAAAATCAAACTCCAGGTCTTTACGACGTCTCTAATCTTGAAGAAACATCAACGGAGTCGCAGGAAAAATGGCGAGCTGGACCGCTCACTTACCTTTTCTTTAGCTATTAATTTCGATATCAAAATAGGTTATGCCTATCTGACTTACAACAGAACATAGAAAAACACCTAATGATATTAAAAACACTATAATGAACATACCAAGTTACACGAAATTCTGCTGCAGTAATCTTAAGACTAGTTGCAACTAATTACTTTTCTCTGTGGCGCCACGAGAATACAAACTATGGATAAATTTACTTGAAATGAGCAAACGACAGTCAAGAAGCATTAAAATACCTGAAGGAGATACTAAATCTATTTACATAGCATGTAAAAGTTAATCATATACATTTTAATATAGAGGAAATACAGTATTGGTTATGACACCTCAACCCAGCATCCAGCAGTTGGCTCAACAGATATACGATACACGTCGAACAATCTAGAGGAAAGCTTCATAGCCAGGTCAGCGAGAGACGACCATATGTGAGGCGAGGATAACTAGGCGGAAACGCAACAGGAACCGGGGTGGCGGTGTGGAATCTAGTCAACTCGATCGAGAGATTTCGCAGAAGAAAATCGGTAAAAGCAATGCGGTGAAAAAGCCTGGAACCCAAAAAGTTTATATACATAGCACAACTTAATAAATCCGAATTAAATCGAGTTGCCATGCGGTCGGTAATATTATGTTTGCAAAATACCCGTCACGAATCACAACAGCGTTACTACCTGCGGAAATATTTATCTCGACACAATAAGACACCTACTAAATTTCGATAAATCGCCAAGTCGCTTTGCGGCAGCTTGGGGCGTCGAAAGCAATACTACATGCCCGCTAGAATAGTGGACTTCGACTGCGGGTCGAAAAACTGAAGTTTGCAATCCACGGCCTAGATGATTCCTCTCGTATGGGATGTAATTCCCCAGGAAGGTATGCAGACTTTGATTGCAAGACACATCATCTGCTGGCTTGTGCGCGGAGATTAACGGCAGCGAAAAAATCCAGCAAATATGTAGAGTTACTTGCAATAAATGCGGTATAAACAGTGCTGGATTTAACCGAAATTCTGGAGAAAAGAAATGCTTACTACAAAATCGGTAGAAATTAAAAATAACCTAACAAATCCAGGAATACGACACAGCAATGTTTTCTGTTTTCTGTTGATTTATTAATCATATCAGTTATACGGTGACATTGTTGTACTGTGGAATGTTCCTGCCTAAAGACGAACTAGTGTTGAGGGATAAAGTCTTGTAGAAAAGTATCTGTCTAAATTCTTTTAATTGTGATTTTTTCCAGTAGTTTTGGTAGTATCAGTAGTAAACTAACTGGTCTCTAAAATGTAGGTTCTTTGGGTGCTTTTCCCGGTTTTAATAACATTATAATTTAGGCGTACCTCAGGTAAAGTATAGGATTGAATAACATGGCTATCAATGTTATGTGTTTTCTAGACAGTTCCTAATACTTTTCCGGTTAGCAGATCGATAATTGTAAGCACAAAACTAAATCTTCTTACTTTCTTATTTGGTTCGTCCACATGGGGATTGAAAACCTGATCTTGATGCCCAGGTACCGCTGATAGTACTATCGTACCTAGGATAGCGCACATCTGACCGCTAACGCTTGACCTGATAAGCATCTAGCTTATCAGTGAATCGAAAAGCGCACAAATACCTTGTAAAATTGGTCTTTTGCCAGGGCGGTACCCGCAAATGTAGATCACAGTAACATAAGTCGTAGCTCATTGGCCTAGTTCGCATTCGACTAATAGGCACTAGAACCGGTAAGCATCCGTATTGCAGGATTTTACAGGCACATCATCGGCGGTGCATCTGAAAATTATTCACGAAAAAAGTATTCTGCTAGATGGTACGTGGGAACGCCGCGGGGGGCGCAAAACCCCCTGTAAGTAAGATCACACACGTACTGTCGTAATGCTTGTTTATTCTTGCTTGCATGTCCGATTCTGGAATTTGGCTGGTTTTGTGTAAGCGAACGAGTGTGTATGACCACATTCCACATGAAAGGGCCCACTGATTGCCTCGCCTTCCCCTAGTATCATGTTGCTGACCTACAGCCCTTAGAGCAAAGGGGCGTCACGGAATTTTTGGATAAGCCTGTAAATTTATGCATGAGGACTGATCTAAATCCAATAAGAAATAAAGTAGCCCCGAATTCTGAATCTTTGTATTTACACATTCTAGAATGTTTCTGCTACGTTTTAAGTTTCTGAAAAATTGTCGGTTTGTGTAGCACAGTGAGAAACTCAATGCTATCTTGGATGATTTATAATGTTTGTTTGTATGAAAAATTTTAATTATTAAATAAGCAAACGTCTTGTGAAAATATTGCCCTGTCAGATACGGCATTTAGAGAGTATCACTGAAGATGAAAAGCATTGTATTAATCTAATTAATGTATTAATTTGATTGTCATATTCGTTTGATGCCGTGATCTAAGGATAATATTATTTTACTCAGTACGCTAAGTGCTCCTGATTCTGCACTATCACGTATAAACAATTGCTTTACGATAGCTAAAGTTAATTAAGCGTTAGTAGAGTAAAGCAACTTTACTAAATTAAAGTGTGATAATATCAAAAGTTATAATAAATATACGTCATAATTAAGAAAGTTTATTATTACATTTTCAAAGAGCCCGACATTTGCGGCGAAGTAATGGGGAACAGCATTTAGTTACTAACACGCTCTTCTGTTGCAGTAGCTTTAGAAATGTCGTAAACTTAAATGTCAACAGACGCGAAGCGCAGTGTTTCAGCTATTGTAAACTGAAAATTCATTAAACGTAATATTTACCATAAAGTTCTGAATTCCAATTTTCCTATATTCATCTTTCTAAACAAAAATTCCAGATAGATTAAGCTCCAGGTATTTTAATTGCAGATAATTAACTTGGCATAACTTTAAAGGAGTTACATTGTAAAAACCCACTAAGCAGCAAAAAGCCTGCTTTCTTGTTAAGGAAAAAGAACATTAATGATTAATTTTTCAAATTCATATGCTGTTAGCCAGCATAGCGTTGCAAGATTTCATCATGACTCATTAACTAGTAACTTTTGCTTACAACTGGCACTTAGCTTTTATTAAGCACTTCTTTTCTTCAAAATGTCTGAGGTAAAAGCTACTTAATTCGACGAAGCAGGGTTCTGTTGTTTTAGCTAGTTTACACTTTGATCTGTCTTTTCTGTTTTTGTCTGTTAGCATGCCAAGGCGAGAAATCCTTTATTTGAGTTTTACTTTCAAATGACATTTCACTTTCAGCTGGAAATTTTGATCAAACAAGAGCAGCGCGAAATACCAGATATTCGGTGTCGTTTATTTATCAGTACTTTCTAAATACGCCCAATACATTTTCTGGGATTCTGATGAAAGTATTTGTCACATAAGCTTAGACTACAGGTGCCCTGATTGCATCAATTTTGATAACAGCCTCACAAAGCTGTAGCATCAGGGTGTGGCTGGATTCTCGGTGACGATCAGGGAAAGTATGACGGACCGTGACACAGTTCCGGCTCTTGTCGAACCTTGATGATTATTAGTTTCAACAACGATCGCAATCTTTTTGGTATTCGTGATAATATGAGTTTGTAGCAAGTTTCTAAAGTTTTCTGTTTCGAGTTTCGGCGATAATTGAATAAAAAAACCTAAGTGTCTATTTTTGTTTTAACTTAATTGGCTCAAATAAAATGAGCTATGGTTACCCTTGTGAAAGGCGTATAATTGATAAAATAAAAAATGCGTTTTTACTAATTTTAATTAAATTTACATTTTTGTAGCAGTATTTAATATTTTAAAAAACCTTATTAAATAATATGGAAACGTATACACATCGGTATAATACTCTAAAAAATAAACTTAAGGTTTTGCAAGATAATCTTATATTTTCGCTGCATATCAAAATCATTTCGTCTAATTTAATTAAAAGAGTGTTTCATCAATTAAAGTTACGTGTATTATGTGTAGCAGTATACAATTATCATTATCGATTATTATCTTTAATTAATTTATATTGTAACTGAAATGACTAATCCACAAGGTAAAATTTATACTACTATTATAATTATACTCCAATCCATTTTCCTGCGATTCAGAACAGAGTATTTTTGCAACTTTTGTAACTGTGTAAAGATATCACAATTACTGATTAAATTAAAAGTACGTATTAATGTCATCATGACAATAGTGTCTGCAAACTACACCTGAAGTTAATCGAATGAAACAATTTTTAACTTGAGAGGGCTTGTATTTGCCATGTTCTCATACATAAAACTTGAGTGCAATATTAAAAAAAACATTCCGATAGATTATGATTAGAAATTTCCAATCAAAATTAGGTTAAAGTTGTAATGTACGTACTTCAGCATTTATTCTGTTGTAGGCACAGTTCAGATTCATTCGCAGCACCATCTTTTAATTCTGAATCCCATTCTTCTAAGGAAATTATAAACGACATGTCATTTTGGCAAGGTTAGAACCGGACATTTAAATGGTGTATAGTAAATTTAGATTGGATATCTTGGTACATATTTTGACATATACAAGCCCTTCTCGGGGCTTCCCGACAAAGAATGCTGGAAACATCACAGATGTTAGGTTATACACTGATTTTAAATGTTAACCCTGTATTTAAATTTTTATATTTTTACTGTGCATTTCCCTTGTTATACGATAAATAAATAATAATAATGTTCGCCAGTTAACTGTCCGATTGGTCGCTCAGCTTAGTTGAATTCGCGATAACATGAACAAACAGTGGCTCCAAACAAGACACCAACAATGGCTGTGGTACTGGTATTTTTGTTGCACCATAAGATGCCGTGTGTAGTTCTAGCTTCTTTAAGTTAGTTGCAGCGTTTTATCGTCTTTTAAACTGAATACCCCATAAGATGCTGTGTGTCGTTTTAGATTGTTTAGGTTAGCTGTAGCCCTTGATTGTTTTTACTTCCCTCGTCTAAAAGACGAAGGAAGTATCGAAATCACGAGTTATATGGGTAAAAATATCTTAATGTTTTTAATAATACTGAAACAATAAAAGGAAACACTTGATAATGCAAATTACATCACTTTTCAAATAAAAAGCTTTACCGGCGATGGGATTCCAACTGCGAATGTGATCTCACTGCTCGACCTACGTTGCCACACGGGACCGTTCCGATCTCTACGATGCAGCTCCATTAAACGCACCGCAGTTATTCGTTGCTTCTTCTTGTTTTTACAACATTTCTCTTGTATCTGTTGGTCTCATTTTCCTCAAGGATAAAGTATTAGCTGTGTTCAATTATTACTTTTATCTCCTCAGTTAAAACAAAAAAAATTTTTAAGGTGTATGTTAGGTCCCAAATCCCTTTTTTGGCAAGGGTAAAAACCTGAGCTATGTGCAAAATATTACTTTTATTTATATAATACTTCTTGAGTTAACGCAAAAACGGACGTAATTTTATTTTTAAGGTGCTCATCTTGTATGTATTTTATATATTATTTTCTCGGTTTCATGCCAGGAACATATAATCTGCATGCAAAGTATGGTCTTCCTTCAAAAAATAGTTTTTGAGTTATACCGGCAACAGACAGATAGACGGAATAGAGAAAACGTGCAGATCTGAAGAAATCTCGGAAGGTGATTTTTTAAAAAACGATTTGTTAGAAGAAGACAATATTTTGCATGCAGATTATATGTTTACCTGGCATTAAACCGAGAAAATTTCGGACAAATATATACAGGGCGAGTACCTTAAAAAATTGCGTTAACTGAGAAATAGATAAAAGTAATACTTTGCACATAGGTCAGACTTTACAAGATGCAAAAGTGTCAACAATAAGTCCGTTTTGTTAAATACATGTTACAACCGCGCAGCGCAAAACCTCGAAGGACCCGTGGATGAGACGGCCAGCTTTAAATTCGCGTTCGCAAGCCCTGTGTTTGAATCCCATCGCCGGAATGTTTTTTTATTTGAAATTGATTAATTTGCATAACCAACAGTTTCCTTTTATTATTTCAGTATTATTACGATTATGAAGATATTTTTACTTCTATTTTTCTTTGATTTTAAAATTGTTTAGAGTCACAACGTCCACTTGCTGAAGAAGTTCTGAGTAAAGCCCTTTACAGAGTTTTTAAAGTGTAGTGTTTTTGCGTGGTCGTGAATCCAAAGTGATTGGGGAAATCTTTTCTGTGACATATTTTTGTCAAAATAAATTTATTTTACGGATTACATTTGCCAAGTCAAATATATAAAATGATTCATGCTGTTTGTTGAGTATTTCGTCACACTGCAAAAATAAAATTATTAAAAATCGTGTCAAGCAATTTACTGGTTTTAATTGTTCATTCGTTGATAACGAGAACATATTGTTACTCAAAGCGTTAAATTTTTAATAATTTTAATTTTGCAGGATGGCGAAATACACAAGCATGAATTCTATTGCGCCACAAAAATGTATCATATAAAATGATGTGTCAATATATTTATACAGACAATTGTGTTTATTTTGCATCGCGTTGTAGTAACTTTAGTACGAATTAAAGCTCAACAATCTATATATTTTTGAAAATCAAAATTTAAATCTCTATCAGTTGGTCATGTTTTTATTATTTAATTATTTTATATCTCTTCACAATGCATCGTTCTTTTCAATTTTTTTTGGTTGCAAATAATTTGGTGCAATCAAATTGGTTGTAAAACTTTACTAGAACAATTTATTGTAATAAGGTGCTACCAACTTGCTAGAAATATTGAGATATTAGTTTATTTTTCATTTTTAGTAACCAATTTAAAATAAATCTTTTTAGTGAGCGGGTGGTCTGAGTTCGAATTCCGGCGACTCTAAGATTTTAAAAATCATACGTTCTCTGGCTATCACGTTAACACCTGTGGCAGTCGTTAACTCCTAACAAGGGAACTCTTTCTCATTTTAGCCGGACAAAGCTAGCCACTTACCCAGATTACGAGTAGAGAGGGCTCATAAAATCATTTTGTGGTTAAAATCAGGCAACTGAAGAGGAAGACGAAGAAGAAATAAAAAATGTATAAATCATTATCAGCCAATACAGCTTTTAATTTTGATTTCAAAAATATACAGGCTGTTTGTAGATCGCTAGATAGTCCGTAATTTCGTTAATAATAGATATATCGAAGAAAACTTTGGTTTAATTTTAAATGACAGTATAGAGCCTACAAATTGACGTAATAGCTATTTATGCAACAAGTGCTAAAAGTTGAGGTTTATGCACGAGACATGAAAATTATGAAACGAAGCAGAAGGCTGAGTTTCATAACATTTCTCGTGCATAAACCACTTTTAGCACGAGTTGCATACAATGTTTTTTCTACGACCTTAAATTTACTGTCTTTAATCCATAAATGTCGATTTAACAAAGGTTTACATCTACGACAGTTATAATTTATGTCATAATAGGCCTTGACGCGCAGGTGAATGTTTGTGGAGCCAGTACTGTCAAAGTCAGTTGTTAAAGGTAATTATTAATACTAGACATCTGACTGTATTCATTATATAACGCTTTAATTGTTTAAAAAAACACTTTACCTCGAATGCAAGAAGTAACTAGAATAACCTTACAACTTCACTAACAGTTCGAAATTGTGATTTATAACCTCACTTCACACGCTAAATTATAAAACGTCACTTTTAGTGAAACAAGCTAGTGCTAAAAGGCCTACTTTTAGTAGTGGTCGTAGAAAAACCCATTTAAACCATTACTTCTTATTTTTACGTAGTTACACGATTCTGATTTTTTAAATATATGTTTTTGGATATTTGCTAAAAATACTTTATGATAGCACGCTTAAACTAAAATTTTTGATCTTATTATTTTTTAATTAAAAAAAATTATTTTTCTGAAGTAGGCCATCTTACTCAAAATCATTGATAATCGAACAAGAACTTCAAAACAAATTCCACTTGGCTGTAAAAGTTCCCCATGACCAAATTATCATTCCAATCGTACTAAAATAATTGAAAACCATGTTTTTTAAATGGAACAATATTATTTTTGAATTATTTTTTCGTATTTTTGATGTTTTAAATGCTACTTTTAAACGAAATGACGAATTGGTAATTTATTTGGACATACTTTCTATTGATTCAATTTTCTATGTTTGGGATCAATCTTCTGGCCCAAGCCCCTTTTTCACATTGGTTCCATTTTTGTTATTCTTATTTACATAAAATTTCGGCTTAGGCCGCGTACTCTTTGTATATGAACACCCAGCATTTTCTGGCTTAATGTGCCTTGCACCTTGTAAACTCAAGCAAGGACCCAAGCGATGGCAATGCTCTTTGGTGGCTCGTGTTCTTTGAGCACCTTGAGAAAGAGAATACTTAGGCAGATTTGGCCTTGTTGCTGTTTGTGCACCCATCCATTTTTCTTGCAATAGCCTATTTGATTCTTTTCTTTCTTCTTTGTTACTTCTACTACCCGGGCTTGCCAGTGTTGTTCTTTCTTCTAATAGTATATCAATTGGCACCAATCTCGCAAATACTTGTACGCTTTCTAATGATTTATTTATTTATTATTATTTTAACTGCAACCAGCAGCCAACTACTGGCCATTTACAGGTTACTGCATACATATAACAAAAAAATAGAAATTAGTGAAAGTGCAAACTTAATTATCTTCAAGTACTTCTAATATAGCAAACTATATCTACAGTCTGTTTGATTTTAGCTGCCACAGCAGATATCTCGGCTATTGCTACAGATATGACAAAATGTTATAGAAGAAAAGTTGTTGTACATTTCTATTATTTGCCATAGCCAAAAAAACAAATGAGCATCAAATATGTTAGATGTAGCAAATACATTCAAAATTTTAAATGAAACATGCCCAATTTTTTTACATACTCTAAAACTGTGAAAAAAATTCTTTACAACGATATATCACATGTTATTGTTATCTAATCAATTAAAAACATAAATCGGTAATTAAGCAACAAATGCACTCTTACGTAGATTACAGCATTATTCAAAAAAGTAGGCGGTGAAACAAATGAATTTATTTGTCAGCTTCCAGTTAAACAATGTTCCTTAATACTGTCTTGACAACATATGATATTCAACCTAAATACAACATAACAACATGAACAAAGTAAGAATAATTCATATTCTTTTTTGGGTATTTCGCCACTCTGCAAATTAAAATGATTAAATAACGTAAATAACAAACGTTTCGAGGGACAATCTGTCCTCGTTATCAACGACAATTAATTGTTATTCGATTGTAGATAAAAGCAAATCTTCTGAAGTGCAGTCGAACGTAAAACTTCATATACAGCTCGTACATAATCAGACCTTATTTGACTCGTCCTCGCTACGCTACGCTCGCTCTGCCATAAAATAAACTCGTCCAATAAAGTAATACATTATGTAATTCATATATAAATAACGGTAATAGTTACAATTAACCTAAAATGTTTTTAGTTACGTATTGAATGGCCATAAAGATACAAAACCTGAAAGGTCTACTTCAGTTTTACGTTCTTTTAGCTAGTAATATATAGTACTTAATCTTGATTTTTTCGACTTCGACATTTTTGAGGAAATATCCGTTGTTGTGTCTTCTTGTTCAGAAAAGTGGTTTTCGAAGTGATATCTGTCTGTCAGTTTGTGAGCCTGTCAGTTTGTGAGTCTGTTAGTTTGTCTGTGCCCTTTCTACATACAGTCTAGATGGTTTCCTTGATCGGCGTCAAAATTTATATTTTTGTTTTTATTATAAATTTGAAGATCATAGTCATTAGGTGACCTTAGGTCGTTCTGTCCCAGAACGAGTTGCGTCGGGTACCTGTCTTCTCGCTCTTGTGGGGGTCCGATGGCGGTACTTGCAGGTGGTGCCCTCCTTGCACTGGCTAAAGAATCAGCAGCCCACCGTGGTCTCCAGGCTTCGCAACAGCACACCTCGATCTGGACGCCGGTTGTCTCTTGTACTGCCGATCGGTAGGTCATCAGGAACAGGTGCATGCACTGGCCCCAGTCACGCGGATGCTCGGAAACGCCCTTGGACAGATGCTTCCGCATGGTTTCGTTCATCCTTTCCACCATGCCGTCCGATTGAGTATGGAGGGCAGTGGTCCGGGTCTTGCGTATCCCCAGTAGCTTACAGACGTTCTGGAACGGTTCAAACTCGAAATTCCGGCCCTGGTCGGAATGTAACTCCAGGGGAACTCCAAAACGGTTAAAGCACTCCTTCACCAGAACATCAGTGACAATACCGGCCTCTTGCTTCAGAAGGGCGTCCGTCTCGGGCCACTTGGTGAAGTAGCCCATACACACCTTCGCACCTCCGGCACCACTCTCGGACGTCACCTTCGCAGCTTGCCCCGTAGAACCTTTCTTGGACCTCTTGCAACGTCTTCTTCAATCTGAAGTGTTCCCCAGAAAAGGCATCATGCAGGTGGCGCAGCACCTCGGCCACTCTACTCCTTGGAACCATCGATCGTGATCTCGTTGCTCTACTGTCCTCATCTTCCAAGATTCTGGTCAGGACGTTGTTGTCCAGCTGCAAGGAGTCCCATTGCGCCCAATAAGTCTCCACTGTTGCGTTGGTGGCGGGGACCTCCTGCCAGGTAGGTCGACGGCCATCTTGCTTCCAGGCTATAACCGCGCCTAAGTCGGGGTCGTTCTCCTGGCTACTCTGCAACTCGTCTGGCTCCCACGAGTCGTCGACCACAGTGGTACGATTAATGGGTACCGCACGACTCTCCAATCTCGAACAGTGGCCGCAGTCCGCAGGGCAGGGCCTCTTGGATAACGCATCGGCGTTGCGGTGGTCTGTGCCAGGTCGATGATTTATTTCCAAGTCGAACTCTTGTAGGCGCGCGATCCACTCAGCCACCTGCCCTTCAGGGTTCTTGCACTGCAGCAGCCATCTCAGAGCAGCATGATCGGTCCTCAGCAAGACTCTTTTGCCAAACTCAACCGATTTATGTTTTCCTACGTCAGTACGGCCGCTGAGATGATTTCCGCACTCGACGATGTCTTGGTACCGGGCCACCAAATCTTCTATCTTCTTCCGTTTTCGTTGGCTCATGCCCCCTCCCAGTATTGGGTTCCTCCTGACGGTTGCCAGTTCCCTGCTGACGTTCATCATCCTTACTGGGACTCCAAGCCCAGTCTTCACCAACGTCTTCCCTACCAGGATACCATGAGTGAGCTTCTTGCCACCATCAGGCTCGACCACGCGCACCACGTTGCCCCGGAGATCGCCATCCAGGTATACATCCACGACCCTCTCAGTTCGTCCTTGCAGAGTAACATCTTCCGCCCATACCACTTGTGCCGCGATCTCTCCTCTTGGGTGTCGGGAAAGCTCCTCCCCATCCACGTGCAACTCGCCGCGTCTCAGGTCCAAAGCGCACTTACACTTATCCACAACATCCATTCCCAGGATGTACTTGTCCGCAATGTCAGCATAATCGGGCTCAACCACGCGCACCACGTTGCTCCGGAAATCGCAATCCAGGTATGCATCCACGACCCTCTCGGTTCGTCCCTGCAGAATAACATCTTCCGCCCATACCACTTGTGCCGCGATCTCTCCTCCTGGGTGTCGGGAAAGCTCCTCCCCACCAACGTGCAACTCGCCGCGTCTCAGGTCCAAAACGCACTCACACTTATCCATAACATCCACTCCCATGATGTACTCGTCCGCACTGTCAGCCATCAGATCCCGATGCTTGAGGGTTTGATTCCCAATCTTCAAATCAGTTTCCCCATGTGTGGTCATCGCGCCCCCCGTGGCAGTGCGAAGGCGTGTCTCGTTGTGCAGCAGCTGATTCTCGTTCCTTACTACGTCGGACCTGGCAATGGACTTCGTCGCTCCAGTATCCAACTGCAGAGACCGAACTCCATTTATTTTCCCTTCAAGCTTTTGGACTACTTTCCCTTCTGCGGTTTCCAGCTCTTCTTGCCCGGCCTTCAGCTCTTCTCGTGCTTTCTGCCCGGCTTCCAGCTGTTCCCTAAGATCCTCTTGTGCTTTTTCTGCCTTCTTTCGACCGGATCTCAATTCTTCCTTAAGTTCATTCTTGAGGTTTTCGTGAGTGGCTTTTTCCTCAAGTTTTGCTGCCTTCTTTCGGCCGGTTTTCAATTCCTTAAGTTTTTGGACTGCTTTCTCTTGCTCGGCCTTCAGCCATTCCTTAAGTGCTTTCGCGGCTTCCTCTGCCTTATCTTGTCCAACTTCTTGTGCTCTTTCTGCCTTCTCTTCTGCCTTCTTTTGGCCGGCTTACAATTCTTCCTGGCCAACTTGGATCTCTTTCTTAAGTTCCTCCTGTGCTTTTTCCGCCTTGTCCTGGCTAACTTGCATCAGTTGCAAAAGTTGGCTTAATTGGGCTTCCATTTTGCTGCTTTGAGATCTCGTCAAAGGCATCCACACTATACACTTAAATTTATTTATCTGACCGTCGTTTTATCGGCAATTGTTAACAATTTATTTATTTAATGTTTGTTCAATAATTTTCTTATAGCCCGCGGTACAAACCTCACACCGACACCACTGTTACGTTTTAAACGTTCGGCCTATTTAAAATTATACGACAAATATGGGTTCAAACATTTATTTACAACTATTGGATTAATTATTATTATTTACAAACACACGAGAATTATCAAGCCGATTACAAATTACTTAACATACAGGCACTATTTCTATGGATAGATTTATTTATTTCACTCTTAGCACTAACAATTTATTTCTATTTATTTACACTGGATTAAACATCACTTATTTATGTGGTTATTTATATACGCGTTTATTTATGTGGCGGCCTTACGCCTTTGAGTTTGATGAGAACTGAACTGGCATCCCCGCTGCGCGAGTATTTATATTTCACTGGGGAGGTTCCAGAAACGTCTCGATATTTACTGGAAATTCCAGATGAAAGCATGACGCATCTGACCCCGGGCGCGCGTGAGTCATGCATTACACCTGGCTCCAGATTGATCCGGAAGTCTGGAACGCTGTGACACATCTGCACACCTGCTTCTGCCGGCGGCTCCCGATTCACCGGCGCACATCTGCTTTCAAGGCCGTTCTTGCGTTCGTTACAATATAAAGAAATGTCAACCTATCGCCAAGAAACCTAACCTCACCGTAAAAATAGTAACTAGAAGTTTATGTACCAACATAATGCAGCCCAGTGACAATGGTTGTTGTCAATGGTTTTTCTAGAATTTCGGCATTTGTATTTTCATATGAAGGAAAATGAACTATTTCGAATTCTCCGCTGTCGACCTAAAAGTAAAGACGTGTTTAACAAATTCTTCGTGTTATAACTCTGCATAAAATAAACAGTTTTTGTGTTTCAAGCTTCTGTATTTCTCGATGTGTTTCACCTTTTATAGTTTAATGTTCTTACGTAACTGATTTGCTCATTGTAATCGTATCAAGACACCGCGATGTAATTTATTACGAGTATTAGTATGTTCTAAACCAATTTTGATTAAATGTAATAAATGCATGATTATTGCTATCACTTCTATAAAATCTTTATTTTTTCACATTCAATTTGTCGACTTTAACCTAATGGATACAGCATTTGCTTTAATATTCAATTTCATATGAACATTATGAAGTGTGCGTTCAGATGCGATGAATAACGCCTGTATTATTCATTTAACCTAGTTTGACATGTAGAGCCCCCATAATTTTAGCAGGAGACGCAGAAATAGATTGACTAGATATTTTCTCTGAAAAATTCTACATATGGAAGATCAATTCTCAATAAAACCTTTATTTGAAAGATGTGAAAGATAGTGATAATGCAAGCAATTTTTATGTGTTGTATGTCTTCTTTCAATGCATGGAAGCAGTCACTTATGCTAGTAATAACCGTTTTGAAATGGCATGCTCACGCAGCTACCTGTAGAAAATAGGAATTGATGCTATTATGTATTGCATGCAGTTTGAATCTAAGGAAGAGAGAGCAATTTATTTTCTAGCGCAGTATGCATGTTTTCAACACAAGATTAATTATATATATTAAAGTTCTTGCTATAATTAATTCAGCTATGAAAATATAAAAGGAACTACTTTAATCTATTTAAATTTTTTATCATTATTTTTTACATGATAATATGAGGTATTTACCTATGCAATTTTGGGTTAAACCACTATTATTTACCTGATATACTACTTTTTTTAACTGTTATTTTTTATCCACCCTCATCATTAAAATGTTACTCTACCATGGATATTTTAATAGATAAAATACAACTAAACCAGTAGGTATTTGAAAACTATATGTCGGGTGAAATACTTTGCTAAAATATAACTTTATAATTTTTTTATATAGACCGGAATTTTACTTAAGAAATTTTAAAGTAAATATGAACTAATAAAATGGAGATTATATTAACTAAATTTTTAAAATCTTAAAAAAAAAATACTGAACATTCTATAACTCCCACGCTTCTTTGAATTGTTTCGTGGGACTTTATTAAACCTATACTACAAAAACGTTTATGGTTAGATATTTATTTAAGTTTGGACGGTCATGTTATTTTCATTATAGGTAAAAATACATGTATATGCTGAAAAGTCTTGGAGAGCAAAATTATGAAGCGTACCTACATTTATTATAAGGTACTCTAACGAGCGGGAATTTCAACTTTGCAATTAACATAGTTACCACATTGACTACGATACAAATATTTATCAGTTTCCTGTTGGTTTTGTTGTGTATTTTCTTATTTATGTTATTTACGTTCACAGTTTCGATTTTTGATTAAGTTATTCGTTTTTATTGTTTACGATTTGGTTTTGGTGTTGTTAAAGGAAAGCGGTTCTGCATATTGTATGTATAAAAGGTGTTGCATTGCAATATGCAAATATACATATTGGAGAAGATCTTGCTATGCATTTCCCTCAAATCAAGTTTTACGAAGGAAATGGTTTGAAAGCTAAATTTAAATTATGGTACTGATCCTTCAAACCACGTACGTGCTAACAATTTCTATTTTCTATTTTTATTTAAGTACCTAGAGATAAACAGTGAAAACCACACGAAAGAAATTATTTGTATTTTGTATTTTGAAGAAACTTCTGGGCGAAGATTACTAAGCACACTGCAGTCTCTGCACTTTTAATGGCTACATTTACAGCAGTGTCCAATAAAACAGAGAACTTTTACATTTTAATTTTAAAAATCTTACAACAGTTAACATATAAACTACAACCTTACAATAGCTTACATAACAAAAATTGAAGCTTGCCGCTACTATTACTTTCTTTTACGATAAATTCACCCCAAAAATTCGAAATTGACTTTTCAACAGATCTTCATGTTTTAGAGTCCCCTGAACCCAAAAACATATTTTTGATCATTGATCTGTGTGTGTGTGTGTCTGTCTGTCTGTCTGTGAGCAGAATATCTCAAAAACTGAAAGAGGTATGGCGATGGCGTTGCAACTTCAATTATATAAGTTTTGTGTACTATGTAGATGCGACAGCAAGCTTTTGAAGAAAATCGCATAACCGGAAGTAGGTGTTTACTCTTGTGATTTTTCAGTTTTATTCGACTTTACATTTTTATTACATTTTTAATGTGTATTGATGTGAGATAGGTGATTTTCCAGTTGAATACTTCTAAAATGAGTTTCTTTCGTTTTTCTTCAATGTTTTTTTATTAACTCCTATTTTAAATAGAACACCCGGTATAGTATTACATTTTTGAACTCAGATTAAAATTTTAGAGAAAATTTGTGTCTCGAACTAACGCTCTATTTTGTACTGTTTTTCTAGAATTTGTAATTTTTGAAATTTTTTGAGAAATGCTTAAAAATTAAAAATCTAAATTTTGGCTAAATATAAGATCACTGTAAAAGGAAGTTGTGTGAGTGTATCACACCAAATTTTTAAAACACGTATTTGCCATGACAGCCGCTGCCATTTAAATGTCATCGTGGGTAGAGACCTGCGCTGGTCCAATATACAGATTGCGGCAGGCAACTAGGACCATAGCAAAAGCAAGGGGAATTTACATGTGGACGTAATTGTATTTAAAAAATTTAAAAATCGCATATATACCTTGTATTTATAATGATCCTAACGACCTACCGCTATCGTACATTGATTGTTCGTTTATTAAACACCAGGCCGGCCACATGCATATTCTCCTTGCTTTTGCAATGGCCCTAGTTGCCTGCCGCAATCTGTATAGGACCAGCACCCGACCCGCGAATCGCAATTTTCAAATTTATATACCCGCACCCGACCCGCGACCCGCAAGTTTTGCACTTTTAACCCACACTTGACCCCATATTCGAATATTAGACCATCACGTATCAGTAACTTGCTTCAGATAGAATGCCCATACACAATAGAAAATGTTATTTTCACACTTCGGAGGTCAAATTATTATTAGGTATATTTTTTTATACACAAACAAAATGTATGTTGCAGGAATGAAGTTGTACCCGACCCGCGACCAGCAGTTTAAAATCCGCAGCCGACCCGCTACCCGCAATATTGATATAAATCCTACCCACAACCCGACCCGCAATGCAGGCACCCGCGGGTACCCGACCCGATGCAGGACTCTAATCGTGGGTATGTGGCGCCAAAACGGCCAAAATTGGCATTTTTTAGAAATGAAAACAACAATGAATTTCAAAAAAATGCCCAGGCCGTATAAGGTGACGTTTGTCACAATTCAGCAGGCCGTGGTTTATGTTTATTTTCACATAACCTAGCAACATCACCAAAATGATAATCGGTGCTAAGCGATATTTCTCAACAATGCTACTTAATTTTTGAGTATCTTTATTGCTTTTTGAATATTTTGCATGGTGCCCAATATTCACTTATAATACCATGAGTAGTCAAAGTTATGTCGACTATTTTTGCGGTGGTGTCACGAATGTTCATTGCGCTTTGGTACGATTAGGACGAGTGCGCTAGCACGAGTCCTAATCCCAAGCGCAATGGACATGAGTAGTAATACCACCGCAAAAATAATCTACTTAACTTTGACTAAGAATGGTATTCGAGGGACTATTTAATGAACCAAACTACTTTTTCAAATTAGTTTTCAGTAAATCTAGCAACAAACTACGCAATTTCTATAGTAACAGAGCACTATGCTACGTGCTAAACGCATTTTGGCACTATACTAGTAGTTTACGTTTTATAATTAGAGAATAAAAGATCAAGTGGGATTAATGCGATAAAAGCTCATAAAAAATTAATATCAGATTGGCAATGGTCGTTACTAAAGGGGGAAATTAAACAACGGTTTTTGTTTTTGGAAAAAAAAACGTGGGACAGCATTTGAACGTGCAAGAAGTTTCGTGGGTTATTTGGTGATAGTCTCGCCATTTCAAATGGTTTGGTTATAGTAGGGAATATTACTGGCCAACCGCCCTGGTAGGAGATTTTAGAAGCGAGAATCACTTTTCCGACGAATATAGATTCGAGCTTAGAAGCGATTTAGGAAACCACGAATTAACGTTTGCATAGTCATTGCCTGTTAACAGGGTACGTATAGTTATTTTGGCGTCTGCCTCATTTTATCTTGAAATTCGAATTATAGCAACTAGTATTGGGCGGGAAAACCTACAGAAAGTTTAGTCTGCTGAGAGTCATCAGGCAGTTTTGGGGCCTACTTGCCGCATATGACAGCTGACGATTTGGGGCTGTCAAGCTGACATTTAATAGGAGTTATTGGAGGCATTAAACGTATACAAGTGTAACCACAAACAGATAAGTGATTTATGATGGTATTTTGCATATAAAAACGCTGTGTAAACATTAAACATATTAGTGGTTTAAATTAAGTGGGGTACCCCGTTCAAATAGTATAGCCTAATTGAATAATGATCAACGTTTGAGTAACAATAAAGCTAGTTAAATGTATTACTCTCTTTCATTTTAATTTCAATCATTGAGTTCGATAATTGTTTCATTAGATATAAAGTAAAGTTACAAGTTTCTTGACCTATATCACTGTACCTGAGTATAACTTGTTGGCGCTCCCTTTAACATCTTAATCAAAGAATTCGCGACGTCTTCACTGTTGCTAGAGACGGGCCTCAAGTACACTTTTATAATGATCAATTGTTGAGGTAAAAATATAGAACGCCGACCTAAAGGTAAGAAAAAAGCTAACAACTAATATTGACTTTTTCTAATAAAAATCGCTTTTGTTAAAAAATAGTCACTTGAATACCTTCTAGGAAGATATATCCATTGATATGTTTTTGATTGGTCAAGAAACGTCAGAATTCTGGATTTTCATTAGTCACTTTTTGACAGATGACAGGTGAATTGAAAAAGGCAATTATCATGATGATCATTTTAATTTTAATTTATTTGAGACGCCATTTTTTAATTGGTGTTTATTCTTCAACGATAAACAGGGCGTCCAAAAATTATTATAGTGATTCTTCTTCTTCTTTAGGTGCCGTCCCCGTTGCGAACGTTGGCAATCATCATCGCTATTCGTATTTTCGATGCTGCTTATCTAAATAGTTGGCTAGTAGTACAGTCAAACCATTCTCTTAAGTTCTTTATCCACGAATGTCTTCTTCTTCCCACGCTTCTCCTTCCTTGAATCTTTTTCTGCAGTATTCTCTGGAGCAGATGGTATCTATAGCCTCTCGTTAAGTGTCCGAGATATTGTATTTTTCGTTTTTTAATAGTGAAAATAACTTCGGTTTCTTTTTCATTGTTCTCATCACTTCTATGTTAGTTAAACGTTCGGTCCACGATATTTTTAATATTCTTCGATATAGCCATAACTCAAACGCTTCTAACTTTTTCACATCTGCTTTCTTCAGTGTACATGTTTCCATTCCATAAAATAGTACAGAGAATACGTAACATTTTAGTAGTCTTGTTTTTGTCTCTAGGCTAAGGTCTTTTGCACAGAATATCTTTTTCATTTGGTAAAAGTTGCTCTTGCTTTCTCTATCATTGATTTTATTTATTCTGAGCAATTCTTGTCTTTAGTGATAGTGATTATAAGTTCCTATTTATTACTCCGATTAAGAATTACTTGTATTAAAGCTGCTCAATACTTTATAATGTATTTTAAACAAACATTGAAAACTCAGCTATAGTTTCCTTCGTTGCTATGACGATAAACTGTCTGGAAATGCAAACTTTTTTCGAACTTTAGAAAAATGATTTCTGCATTTAATTATCTGTTTTCTAGAAGGTCACATTAGAACGTTGTCTCCAGCGTGGCTGAGCGGTTATTAGGGAGTCAGGCTGGGGCGCCACGGTACGGGGTTCAATATCGACATCTGGCAACTGGCGGGCGGCTCACCCAGTCGCTTTTAAAATTGGGTACCGAAACCGTAGTTGTGGAAGTAGGGAAAGTAAGGCAGTCGTCGAAGGCGTGATGCTAACCACATCACCCAGTACGCCGGTAACGGCGTGCCAGATGAATGGGTTTCGGAAAGAGATATTTTGGCGACCCTGACTCGCATTGTCTCAGGCCATGTTCCTACATGGAATGAAGTGCCTGAACTTTACTACATTAGAAAACTTTGAAAAATAATTGTTAATGTAAGAGTCGACAAGAGAAACCAAAATTTAATACAAACTTATTATTTCATTATTGTTAAACCGGATGTGGTTGGTTTATTTTGAAGTAATTGGTGCATATATCACTTCTTATTAGCTAAATTTTTAATTTGTTTTCTTTGGCAGTAGTAAAAATATTTAATTTTTGTTAGCGTCTCACATAATTTTCTAATTTTTAGTTGTATTGCTGATTGCTAATGTTGAATATTTTAAGGTGAAATTAAATTTGTTCAAAAAAATCTTTATTTGATCTTATAAAAAGTAGACTGCCATATAGAGAAAAATGCTTGTTCTGAAAATAAAGAACAATAGGTTGCCATTTGAAAAAAGTTTGTTGTTATATTAACATTGCAGTTTTTATAGTATATTACATACCGAGGTGGGAAGTGTTTCATTACTGTCGAGAGATTAAGCAGTTTACTGAGACGCGTAGCGTCGAGGTTAACTTTATCTCGAGACAGGAATGAAACTTTTCGCCGTGGTATATATACTATTTTACTCACAATCGGTTTTTGTCATTATTTATTTAATTAGGTAAGTTTCACTTTAACAAAGGAAACTGCGACGCTGTTGCTAGGTAACAAGACAAGTTAATTGAAAGTGATGCTTAGCTAGCCGGGAAAATCTTTCCCGGCAAGCTGAGAAAGTAAAGTAAACAATGATTCGATTTCCTACTGTTTTGAAGGTTAGAAACGTACCTATTATTAACCGATTGTGAGTAAAATACATTTCAGTCCATGAAGTAATGGTAGATTGTTTAATAACTTCCAATTATTTACCTTACCATAAATTCTGGTCTAACTAGTTCTATATAAATTGCGAATTTAAGCGAACGTGTATTCAAATTTGCAGACTTGCGACAGTATGTAGTTGTAGGAATTTAAATTCCACATTTTTTAGCAGGTTAGTAGACCGTATGAATACGATAAACAAATTAACAGGCAATTATTTAAGCGGGTTGCTCGAATTTGACGTCTAATAAATGTTAATTTTACTTTGATTGGTTTTACTCCTATGTTAATTTAGCGTTATTGGGATCAAATTGTAAAATCAATGTTTGCTAAGTAAGTGAAAAACTAGTTTTATGCTTTTTTTAGTTTTAGTTTTTGCTTGTAACATAATTTTAAAGGTTAAGGGGCAAGGCTGTTGAAAATATTTATTTTTTGCGTCTTAGAAAAACTATTATACGAGTTACACTGTAAAGATATCACAAAAGTTATAATGCACTCGTACGGCAAATATTCACAATGAAGCAAGAGATGTTTTAGAATTGTTTGCACTAGTGTCGAGTTTGATTTCTAAAATTTGCTATGGGCTGGCAGAAAGTAGTTTGTTGTTGTGCATGAATAGACAACGTTGACTTATAATAACTTGAAGCTTAACATGCATATTTAACAACCGAAATTGTTTATGTAATAATCGTTTACGAATGTATCTTATACAGTGCAATGACCGACTCAATATAGATACTTCTGTAGAAAGGTATGGAAATCTAGTTTACTCATAGAGATATGCCTGAGAATACTATATTTGGTCCACGATTTTATTGAATATTATATCGTATAAGCACATAAATTATTTGGTTGCAGCTTTCAGCTCTATTTTGTTGTTTTCAAGTGGATTTTTTTACTAAACAAAACGAATAATTAGCAGAATATTAACGGCAAAACAACGTGCTGATCTGATGCAAAAAATGTAATTACTTAACGCTGGTTATAAATAGTGAGTGCAAATTATATCTGTGTAATTACTTATATTACTCTTTCTTGTCGAATTTAAATTTGATTCTGATCTTACATGTCTACGGGATGCAGTTGTGGTTGTGATTATGGTAACCATAAAAATCTGTAAAAGGCTTTACACGGAACTTTCTTCGCGAGTGCGGACAGTATCGAACGCTGCACCTTTCTATTCGTGATAACAGCGGCTCTCGTCGATTGAGCACTGTTCTTTTAAGACGTTCACGTGTAGCTGTTGGTTGTTTAATATGCCTCTTCTCATAATGAATAAAATCTGAGATATGTTCAAAATACTAGATTTATCTATTCCTGGGTTAAAGCAAAAATAGGCAAGATTTTATTATTTTAAGGTGTATATTCGGTTTCGATCCACATAGAAATACAGTCCGCATATAAAATAACATTTTACTCTAACACATAGCTCTTGAGCTATACCGCCAACAGACAAACCGACAGGCAGGCAGACCAACTGACATACAGACAGAGGAAATTGAAAAAAACATGTTGTTCATCATCTAGAGAACCTGCAACGTGAAGATCTGAAGACATTTCGGAATGTGATTTTTCGCGTTTGTATACTTTCTTAGTCTTTTAGACGAGAAAAGTAAAAAATCTATAAAGAGTTGTACTCGGAAATTACCTCGCAAGTGGAACTTTTGAAACTAAAGATTTAGAAAATATCAAATGAAAATAAGAGTGATAAAAATTATGTACAAAATATGTGCAAATATCGTAACGTTGCTAATAATACTGAAACATCAAACAGGCACTGTAAGTCTATGCCAAATTCGAGGTTAGCAGGTTAGGTTTTGCGTCAGTTTGTGTCAAACTGGATAGTAACATTTTGTATGAGGTGGTCAACTTCTTATAAGTTAATATACAATTTTCTGAAAGAATCTATATGGACAAAATTAATTTAAAAGATGTTCTATGTTTATTTAGGAATGCTAAAATCAGTTTGTTCGATAACTTAGTTTCTTGTTACTAACTAAGTTTACTTTTCTTGAAAACAGCTCTATATTTCTGAATGTAACCTTTTTACTTCTCCCATCGAGGGAAGTACCTACAGTAATTGTAAAAAAATCACCTTACGAGAATTCTTAAGATCTTCATGTTTCAGGGTTCCTAGATGGCGAAAAACATGTTTTTTGTCCGTCTCTTTGTCCGTCTGTCTATCCATCTGTCCGTCTGATGGCAATATAACTCAAAAACTACTTGTTGGAGGAAGACAATATTTTGCATGCGTATTAGATGTATACCTGGCGCGAAACCGAATACACTTCTGGTCAAATATATTGCTGTGATAACGTTCCACACGTGAAAAGTGGAATTATAGAGAACATTTTATCATAATAAGGCTGTTTGCCCATGAACGTTGTTGTTATTAAAAGTATACATGTAAAGCGAATATGGCCTTATGTAGGTATCAATTTTAAACAGGCTTATTATTAAAAAGTTGTCGAACTTATACAACTTTAAAGAAACTCATATAAGTAGGTTATATAACAGAGATAATGTGAGGTGCGTCACACAGCATTACGGTAAATTCCTGATATTTCAGCCGAAGAGAAATAGGGTTAGATTTGACTAATTTAGGTTAATTTCGTCTGAAATGCTCATTTTTCACAAACATATGGAACAAACATAGGGATTATTATAATATATTTGGAATAGATTAGAAGACATTGAGAACTTAAAGAGTGATTTACGTGCTAATTATAGACTAAAAGTGCCGTTTAAAACTATGTGAATACATACAGTAGTGATAAATTGTTAAAAACGATAAAAAAAAACTGCTCAATGGCGCTCGTAACATAAGTGCCTGGATAGCTGTTGGTTTTCTTGTGATCCGAGGGACATTGGATGTTAGGTCGTTGCGTTCGAACCGATGCTAGCTGACTTTGCGGCTCGATGGTTCCGGGCAGTTGTAAAGTTGATGCCCGATGCAAGAGCAGGATGCATTTGAACTTAGCCAAACACTCCAAGCAAATAAAAAGTTGGAATTACAGTCATAAGAGCAAAATATGGGACGGACGTGATGCACATTTGATGTTGGGAAGAGTTGCAGAGAGCTTTCTTTGTACTGAAAATCATGCTCACAGCAGGATGAGTAGATGGAGGTTCTTTGCTGCAAAATGCATGCAAACACTATAAAGTTTGCTCTTTGTGCTAAATTATAAGACGTACCTGTCAGATTTGGCTAGTGATTTAGATCTGATCCCTGGCAGAAATAACAATGCTATACGTGTTGTGCGTCTTGACGGGCAGCATTTTGGTTTCAGGTTTGCAATTTATGGAGGGCGCAGTCTTGGACGTCGAAAATTAGCGAGTCCATGATATCACCTTGGATCAAATTGAAATTGGACATACTTAAGCTTCGAGGTGCCGTGAACACGAATCTGCGGTTAATTTTAAGTTAAAATGTAAGAGTTTTGTATAATAATTGCAAGATTTTTTATAAATTTCGTTAGGCAGTTGTTTTAAAAAATCGACTTTCAGTTCGGATGGCAACCTTTTGATAATCGCCTATCAAATCACTGGATTTTCGTGGTAGTCTTTTGTTTTAGCATTTAGCATAAATTGAAGAGAAGTAGAAACGCAAGGGGCATTCATTCATATTCAAACGCGGTACTCAGAATTCAGCCTTCAGCACTGCACTAATATTTGCGTGTTCGTACCGGCCATTTTACTACGTTATTGTTATTTTTCATGTGTGTCGATACTTATTAGTAAACGCAGGTAGAGTGTCAACGAGTTTTCTTTTAAGCTTTATGTAAGCCGTTTGTTCAGCTACAATTACATAAGTTTGGCAAAAATGGAATTGAAAAGTTTGCTAGTAAGAATAAGTTTCACCCTCATCGGCCTACAAAATTAAATTAATGCTGTTATTGTGTTACATATTTACCCTTAGTTACGAGTCGTGTAGAACAAAAGTCTCACATTTTTTTATCAGCTATCTTTTGCAGTCAAATGTATAAATTAAAGTTAAGCCCATGTAACTTTTGTTAGAATGTCTAATCATTATCTTTGAGTTCTGCCGACGAGTGGTTATGACGATATTATCTCAAGTCTACTCTTGAAGATTACAAAAGTTGAGGGGCGCTGCATACAACGCAAACGTACAGGAGTATCATAACAATATGCAAGATGTTGAAAAAAGGTCGGATATTTTACCCACTAATAGATCTCATCAATACAAACAAAAAAGTCCTAATAAATATGGGTCAGGAAATGCTTTGTTTCTGAGATACAGAGTGTTAAAGTATAAAAAACCCCAGCCACCCCTGGAATAAATAATTTAAATCTAAGTGTGCTAAAACATACTGTAACGATTTTAACGTTTTAACTAGGGTTCGGAATTTATTTACGACAAATATCCACTAAATATTTATTTACACAGAATTAATAATTAACAATAACCAAATACTAACAATAGTTAGGTAAACCGAGCGATATTTATTTTATAACATTTATTTATGACATGAACTATACGACTACTGCGGCCACAATGAATCACGTTCGGTCCGTCGGTCCACTTTATACCCAGACACAAAATCATTCTACAATTTAGAAGTTGCTGGCAAATCCCGGCGATCCGTCGATGAGTCACCCTGTGGAACACTCGGGAACGATGACCCCGCAGACGGTGATGTCACCGCTTCCGGCGGCTGAAGGTCGTTACTCAAAGTTTGTGAGTCATCAGTTCGCACCTGGACGGGCTCAAGAACGCTCCGGAATGATCGGGACCCAAATTCGTTACACTGCCCCTTCCTTAAGACTGTTTCGTCCCGAAACTTCCTAATGGTTTTGCTGGGGTCATGAAGGAATCTACAGGTCGCTCCTTTGTTGCACTTTGAAACCATGTAAAAATGACAGTCCACTGTTTTCTGGTTGTTTTGCGGCTTCCATGGATTGTAGCCACAGACCAAGATGCTTATACCAGCATGTTGGAAAATCACTTCAATCATGCTTCGAATGACTCTCCAATTCAATCCATCCATTCCACAGCCTACCTTTGGGATTGCCAGCTTCGTTATGTTTTCAAGAAGCAGTTCCTCCCGAAGAACAAGGAGGCAGTTCCATAAGGCTTCGTAAGTAGGCTTATGATGGGAAGCTTCTTTTGTAACCATGTAATTGATAAGTCGCCCTTGGCGTCTCAGCTGCGCGACACCTCCCACATACGGTTGTTGTTTTCGAAGCTCCTCCATCTTGCCGAACTTGTCTCGGAAGACCACAGCAATTCCTCTTGACATTTTGAAATCCTTAGCCACACAGTGAGCCAACGAATATTCTTTTGGCACAGAGAACAAGTCTTTTTGCACTTCTTCGATGACATCGTAGTTCACCCTCTTGCCTGTCGCGAATTTCTTCATAAACTCTTCGAACGTTAGATCCCCTGACTCAACACTACATCTATGGACCTCCTCTTGTGAGCTACTTCCTGCGTATGGAGCTAATCGATTGAAATGCACCACCCTTGGCTTTCCACTTGGAACCTTCCTTATGCGATAAATAAGGTCGTTGATGCGTTTCATCACTTCATACGGTCCATCCCAGGATCTCTGCAACTTTGGGGAATAGCCTTGACGTCGTTGGGGATTGTAGAGCCACACTAAATCTCCATCCTGGTAGCCGCCTTCCTCTGCCTTGATGTCGTAGTTTTCCTTCATTCGGTTGCTAGCCTCTTGGATGTTCGAACGAACTTGATTGTGTATTTCGGCCATCTTTCGGCGTAGATTGCTTACATAATCATCGCCGACTATTTCCTCGCCAGGTTTGCAGCCGAATTTAAGGTCACATGGCAATCGAATTTCTCTTCCAAAAAGAACATTTGCAGGCGTCTGTCCAGTGGTTTCATGTACCGAAGAGCGGTACGCCAGCAAGAACAGATGGATATACTGGTCCCAGTCCCTTTGGTGATTAGAAACAACCTTTGCCAAGTACTTCCCAACTGTCCTGTTCATTCTTTCTACCATTCCGTCAGACTGCGGATGCAAAGCAGTTGTTCTAGTTTTTCGTATTCCAAGCAGTGTACACATGTTCTGGAAAATGGCAGATTCAAAATTTCTTCCCTGATCGGAATGCAATTCCATGGGCACCCCAAATCGACTGATGAACTCCTTCACCAATACTTCAGCGACTGTCGAAGCTTCCTGGTTTGGAAGTGCATATGCTTCAACCCATTTACTGAAGTAGTCCATGGCCACCAGGATATATTTGTTACCGTCATCTGTTAATGGAAACGGACCGGATATGTCTATCGCTATTCTCTCGAAGGGGCTTCCTACGTTATACTGGCGCATAGGAGCTTTCCTTTTCTTATGGGGTCCATTGCTTGCAGCACATGTGGTACATTTTCGACACCATTCTTTCACGTCCTCTTTGCAATTCACCCAATAGAATCTTTGGCGTACCTTTTCCAGCGTTTTCTTGACGCCCAAGTGTCCACCCTACACACCATTATGCAGCTGCTTCAACACTTCAGGCACCCTTCTTCTTGGGACCAATAGCTGCAACCTTTGATGTGTACCATCTTCATTTTCCAGGACACGCTTTAAAAGTCCATCATCCATCCTGATTGATTTCCATTGCGCCCAGTACGTTTTCAAATTGGTTGACTACGGACATACTTCTTCCCAAGTTGGTCTGGAACCACGACTTATCCACTTCATCAAATGGCCTAATTCTGAATCTTCATTTTGATCCTTGTCAAGGTCTTCAAGCTGCCATTGATCGTCTATAACAGTTGTTCGTAGTACGTGTCCACACTTGTCCTCCACACGACTGCAGTGGGTGCACTCCAAAGGACAAGGTCTTCTTGATAATGCATCAGCATTGCGATGACTAGTTCCGGCTCTGTGTTCAATTTCTAAATCATATTCCTGCAGTCTCTCAATCCATCTGGCCACCTGTCCTTCTGGATTCTTGAACTGCAGAAGCCACTTCAATGCCGCATGGTCCGTCCTTATGAGGAATCTTCTTCCATAGAGGTACTTGTAGTAATGCTCGACACTTTTGACCACTGCTAGCAGCTCCTTTCTGGTCACACAGTAATTTCTTTTTGGCTTCGACAACACCTTACTAAAATACCCAATGACCTTTTCTTGGCCATCTTGTTCTTGGGATAACACTCCGCCAATGCCAACGTTACTCGCATCGGTATCGAGAATGAACTTGCCTTCTGGCAAAGGATAGCTCAGCACTGGAGCACTTATTAAGGCTTCTTTAAGCTGTTCAAAAGCATTTTGACAATCATGGTCCCAGTCAAATTTTCTGCTTTCTTCGGTCAATCGTATTAGTGGTTTTGCGATGTTTGCAAAACCCATCACATATCTTCTATAATATGTGCAAAGCCCGAGGAAACTTCTCACATCATGCTTGTCTTTAGGTATTCGCCATTCTTTGACAGCTCTGATCTTCTCTGGATCAGCGGCCACTCCTCCTCCAGACACAACATGACCCAAGTAATTGACTTCTTTTCTGAACAAGTTACACTTCTTTGGACTTAACTTCAGGTTGGCACTCCTCAACCTTTGGAAAACTTCCTCCAAATTCTTCACATGGTCTTCGAACGTTTTTCCGACCACAATTATATCATCCAGATATACCAGGCAAGTTCTCCAAGACAACCCTTTCAATACGGATTCCATTAAACGTTCAAACGTAGCCGGGGCATTACATAGGCCAAAAGGCATTACTGTAAACTGCCATAACCCTGATCCTACAGTGAATGCAGTTTTCTCACGATCCTTCTTCTCCATTTCCACTTGCCAATATCCACTCTTCAAATCCAAAGTTGAAAAGATTTTTGATCCCGCAAGTGTATCCAAGGTATCGTCAATCCGTGGTAACGGGTAACTGTCCTTCTTCGTAACATTGTTCAACTGTCGATAATCAACGCAAAATCGAGTGGAACCATCTTTCTTCTTCACCAATACCACAGGTGAAGCCCATGGGCTGTTGGATTCTTCAATCACTCCATCTCGTTTCATTTCGCTAATGATTTGCTCAGCTTCTTGGTATTTGGCCAAAGGTAACCTTCTAGGTGCTTGGCGAATAGGTTTTGATTCGCCCGTATCAATTTTATGTTGGACGTTATTAGTCCTTCCTTTGGCGCTATTCTTCCATTCGAAGACGTCGGAGTATCGTTTTATTAGCTCTTTCACCCTCGCCTTTTGTTCCGGCAACAATCCTTGACTTGCAGTAGCAATCAAATTATCCAGCTGTTCACACGGTGCAACAGAAGAAGTCTCTATATTCTGGGATGGATGCACGATGGATGACACCGATGAGCAGCAGCCCAAGACCGTACCTTCCTTGAGAGTTACCGGGTAGTGGTTGATGTTCATCAGACGTACTGGTATCTTAGAATTAGTCTTAACAACAGTTTTCGCAACTAACACACCAGGTCCTGTTCCTCTATCACTATATTCTGGTTCTAAGATTGTCACTTGTCCAGACCACATACACTCATCTTCGTCCGTTCTTCCGTTTACCAGCATCTCACTACGCACGGGAACCGTCACATCTCCTGCCAAAATCACACGCACTCTAACGTCCTTTTTATTTTGAAGCACCAGTTCCTCATTAGCAACTTCCAACACACCGGCTTGCAGATCTAATTTGAAACCATGCTTTTTCATGATGTCCATTCCAAGTATGATGTCTTCTTCTATATCCGCCACTATAATTTGATGTTTGAAGGTGGCATTTCCAATGGTGATCTGGGCGCGCATCTCCCCGTGGACCTTCGCCCAGTCGCCTGTAGCAGTTCGAAGTCGCCATTGCGTTGCTACAACGTCTTGCTTGGATTTAAAGATGTTAGCCTTCGCTATTGTCTTCGTAGCTCCAGTATCAAGTAGCATCCGGTATGCTCGCCCGTTGATCTTGCCATCCACGAAGACACTTCCAGCATGGTCCTCGGCAGTTGATATCTGGATGACTGTCCCGGGGGCTTCAGTACCACGGGTTGATGTCTGCCCCTTCTCACCAACCCGCTTTAGTTTTTCCGTCAGCTTTTGCATTCTTTGGGGCTTGCCACATTTACTTTTGACATGCCCCATCTCACCACAATTCCAGCATCGGATCTGCTTCTTACTGGATCTTCTATCGAGTGCCTTCAAAACCAGCTTGACAATATCCTCAATGGAATGGTTGTCACTTTCATTGTCAGCGCTCTCCATTGCTCGAATACGAGCTTGTCCCTTGATTGACTGTTTAACAGCCTCGTATTCGAGAGCTTGTGTCAGAGCATCTCTAATGGTTTTAGGCCTAGCAAGCTTAATAGCTTGCTGTGTCTCGACGTCTCGCAACCCATCAATGAACCGTTCTATAGCAAGGCTTTCACATATATCGTCCCCCGCTTCCGGATAAGAGATCCGTACTAAGTGCACGATATCTGCTTGAAAATCCTGGAGGGTCTCATTCGGTTTTTGAAATCTGTTTCTTAGTTGAGAACGATATACTTGTTCCATATGTTTCTGTCCATATCTCATCTCTAGGCGAGCGACTAATTGTGTGAAATTCAGCCTCTCTTCCTTTGATATTGTTTGTAACACCCTCAAAGCATCCCCACGTAGAGATGTACTGAGCATGGATGCTTTTACACTGGTAGTCCAACCATAAACCATGGACAACGTCTCGAACAATGTTAGATACTCTTCCAAGGAAGATTTCCCATCGTAGGTTGGTACCTCTTGACGTCCAGGGACTAATACTTTTGATTCTTGAAACGTCGGTGTTACAAACTCACTAGAAGATGTGTCTACATTTTCTAGAGCTCTCATCTTACATTCCAATTCTTCAAGTTTCCTGTCGAATATTCTACAAGTTTCCTGCACCTTGGATTCTAATGCTCCAGATGTTTCCATTAATTCTTCCCTCAATTTTCTAGAATTCTCTACCATTTCATCCTTAAGGATTCTAGAATTTTCTAGCAATTTAGACTCCAAACTACTAGAATTTTCCATCAATTTCGATTCCAATTTTCCCATTAGTTGCTGCACATCAACCTGGACATTGAACACGAAAGTTTCTGGATCTTGACCATCTCCTAAAAGGATTCCACGAAGACGTTCCTGCAGGTTTGATTTCTTTCCAGTAGAATCTTCATCTCGTTCTTCTAGCTCCCTTCTTAACTCGTCTACTTTTAATTCCATCAATTTTTTCGTAGCCATGCTGCACTTACACTAATTATTTATTTATATTAAACAATACCCCACACCTGACACCAATTGTAACGATTTTAACGTTTTAACTAGGGTTCGGAATTTATTTACGACAAATGTCCACTAAATATTTATTTACACAGAATTAATAATTAACAATAACCAAATACTAACAATAGTTAGGTAAACCGAGCGATATTTATTTTATAACATTTATTTATGACATGAACTATACGACTACTGCGGCCACAATGAATCACGTTCGGTCCGTCGGTCCACTTTATACCCAGACACAAAATCTTTCTAGAATTTAGAAGTTGCTGGCAAATCCCGGCGATCCGTCGATGAGTCACCCTGTGGAACACTCGGGAACGATGACCCCGCAGACGGTGATGTCACCGCTTCCGGCGGCTGAAGGTCGTTACTCAAAGTTTGTGAGTCATCAGTTCGCACCTGGACGGGCTCAAGAACGCTCCGGAATGATCGGGACCCAAATTCGTTACAATACTGTTGTTTTTAGTCAGCTCTTTTTAAACTGCGAAAATCAGTTCGTGATTAAAGAGTTATTTGGGAAGTAAACCTAAAGTTACAAATAATTTTTGATTTCTAATAAATAAACATAAAAAAGTTTCTTGATTAAGATTGCATGTGTTCTTTTTCTTAAAGATAGAATGTTGAATAATTTTCACTACATCTTGTTGTAGAAACTGTTGTAATATAGAAACTCTACCTTGTAATTTTTTAGTTTTATTTCTTTGTTGAGGTTTGGCATTTGATTCTCTTAAATTGAAGGGTACATAAACCAATCTTAAAAAGTATACACGTATATATACAGGGTGTAACAAACAACTCTAGCCAGCAATATTTTCCCAAAGCTGTTAATCGAAATAGGTCATGAAAAATGTACATCACTAACGACGAACTAAAGATAATTCGTGTCAAGTTGGTCATGACTGAGTCGAGTACTTCAATATAAATGTTCATATTTTTTTTCCTCGTAATATCTTTATGCCACCATATTCCGTTTAGTCTTTTTATCGCTCTTCGTCTCTGTATTACACGTTCTTTTATTTCCACAGATTGTTTGCCATCTTTGTCTATTATTACACCTAAGTACTTATATCTGCCACATATTCCAATAGTTCTCCGTTCTCCAATTATAGGTCTGTGGCGTTTCCTCTTATGAATAGATATTTTGTCTTTGATACGTTTATTGATAATCCCCATTTCTCATATTCCTCTTAGATCTTACGTGTCATATATTCTAGGTCTTGTTGATCTTGGGCAATCAGGACCTGATCATCAGCGAATTGTAGTGTGTATATTTTGTTGTTATTAATCTCGTCGCATACCCTCGAACTTCCTTTTCCATTTTCTTAATACTTGCTCTATGTATATTTCTGATTTTAAATCCTTTATATAAGTTCTTAAGTGATTTTATTATAGTGTGATTTAGGATTAGGCTTGCCATAACTTTTCTATTGGTATGTTATCGTTCGCTTTACTGAAATCTATGAAAAGGAGATGGAGTTCTCCTTCTGTTGCTATTTTCTTTTCTATAATTTGTTTCAGACAGAATATGTTGTCCATGTACGATCTTTCTTCACGGAACCCACTTTGTTCTTCTGCTTCTTTTTCTTTCCATTCATCTTCTATTATGTATCTTAAAATTCTCCCATACAGGCGACTAAGCGTTGGTGTTGCTGTGATACTTCGATAGTTTTCACATTTTAGGCGATCTCCTTTTTGTGAATGGATGACATAAATCCCATCTTCCTTTCTTCTGGAGCCAGTTCGTCTAGCAGACATCTATTAATTAATTCTGTAATCAGTGTTGTCACAAACCGGTACAATTTCATACAAATATATACATACACGGTGAGCAGCTTAAAAAATAAAATTTTGTTTATTTTTAGGTTAATTTTGAAATAGAAGGAAGTAATAACTTTCACATAGGTCAGGCTTTACATTTGCCGAAAATAAGACTCAACCGATACAGGATAATGTTACAAAAGAGTAAAAACGTTTCAACAATAAGACCCCTCTGTTCAAGAGAGGAGTTGAGCAGTTGGAATTTCGATGCAGTTACATCCGCTGCGGAGATACGGTTACGATCGCTAAGCAGGTGCGGCGGCTTTACACTCCAGCGGGATACATTTTTTTAAATTTGCAAATTGATCTAATTCGGGTGAGGGAAGTTCTGGGTAAAGCCTTTTACAGATTTTTGCTTTTATATTCCTTCAATGTCGTCATTCCACCACCGTGATGTTTCCGGTTTGATTCTTTCATCGGTTATACAGAGTGCTTCTTTGGCTGCTTGGTGTATAGCCTGTTTTATATGTTCATGTAATTCTTCTATCGTTTTGTACTCTTTTATTTGTAATTGTCGATCTAACCGTTGCTGGTAAAAAAAATTTATACTCACTTGGAGTATGTATTGTGTCCATTTTTGTTCGTTTTGGTTTCGTTTAGAATTATTGTTTGTTTTTTTTTGTTTTGTTATGCAAAAATCATTTTTGCTCTCAGCAAGTGGTAGTCGGACCCACATTCCGCTCTGCGTTGTACTTGGTTGTTGTCTTATTATAATATAGTCTATAATAGACTTCAACTGCCTTGTAGGTTGTGTCCATGTATATCATTTGTGTACTTCCTTGTGTTGGAAGAATCCGTTCGTAATCTTAAGTACATTGTTTCTGCAAAAGTCTATCAATCTTTCTCCATTATCATGAATATGTGTTTCTCCAGAGTTTCCCACGACCGCGTCCTTCCTTCGAGATCCTCTACGTCCGTTGAAGAATCCCAATATTAACACTTCCCTATTTTCTCCAACTTCGTCAATTATTTGTTGCATTTTATCGGCAAAGGAGTCCTTTATCCCTACTGTTGCATCATCATTTGGGGCATATATTCCGAAAATTGCTAATCTTCTTTAAAAGATATTAATGTATATTTTAATTATTCTTTCATTTATTGCTTTGTAATTTGTTATATGTTTTTTATATTTTTTTTAATTAATAGAGACACTCCTTTTGCGGCCTTTCTTCTTTGGGAACACTACTATATAGGTGTATATACCATGCTACTTCTTCAATCCCTGTGTCTTTCTTCTTTGTTTCAGTTAGTGAGTTGATATCAATATCCAGTTTTTCAATTCTCTTTATTACTTCTGTCCATTTTGTGTTAATCTCCTGTACGTTCCATGTTGCCATTTTCAATAACCGATTCCCTAGTCTAAGTCGTCTAGTATCTGTTCCATCCTTGTTCCGAGACGCTTGTCTGGATTTTTTTTGCAATGTTATATTTTTACAGGACGTGAGGAGCAGGCCCATGCTTAACCCCCAACCTGGAGGACCAGGAGTATTTGTGTAGGGTTTAGTTCTCCTATCCTTTGACGAAATCAACGCCTCACTGCAAGGCAGCAGCACCTGATCCCTAGGAAAGGGCTCTGGTTTTTTAAGAGGTGTTATTCCTCTATCACTCCCCGATTTATCCTGGCTTGTGACAGGCAGAGCCCTACTTCAATTCTTGAACCCAGGTTGGCTGGGTTCGGTACAAGCTAATATCAAAAAAGGTTCTTCATAAATTGCGAATAAGATCCAATTTAAAATAATGTTCTTAAGGTTGCAACCCGCTTTATTAGTAGATACCCTGAACAATAAAAATTATAACCACCTGCAATTTTACCTGAATACATCTAGCTTTGAGTTGTGAGTTGGACGTGTCAATTGCAAGTAATCCGTGTTTACAACCTTAAGAAGTGTAGGGGAGATTGGAGCTTATTCGAATGGTCGTATACTTTACTGACTTTGGTAATGTACAGTTTTGTACGAATGAGCTTTTTAGTTCATTTACTACATTATTTTCCATGTCAATAAGTTGTATTTACGAAAACTAAACGGAGATAATTACTTACCGTTGTCAAATGTCAATACATTACTTACCGTTCACAAATGTCAATAAATTTGACACAAGTTACTTGTAAAAGAACAAACGTCGTTTTTGGAAATTCAACATTGTAATACAGGGTGTCTATAAGTTGGCAAAATAACTACACGTGGCGTGAATGGGGCCACAATTTTACATTTTGAACAACTTTCCTTGACGATACTTTGATTTATTTGAAACAGAATATGTACTTTATCTGAAAAAACAGCTTTCTTTATCTAGCTCTCGTGAGGGTTCACGAAGACCAATCCAACATTTTAGTCTTACCATTTTCGACTCGGAGTTTTATAACCAATATTGCTACGTGTAGTTCTTTTGCCAATTTATACACACTCTGTATATCATGGCAAAAATAAATATTTAAGTTATTCCAATCATACAAAAATGTTATAAGCGTTTCGAACTGTAAGTTTTACCAGCCTCAGACAAAATTGCCTTTTGTCGGTAAGCCGTTATTACCGTTCTTGACATTTAATATAGTGGTGGGCTTATTCGAATCAAAAATAACCGGTTATCCGGTTATTGAAATAACCTGTGTAACTCGGTTTTCTTTCCAAGTATTCGGATGAAAAATAACCTCATCCTGATACGTACTACGTGCCGCGTCTCAGCGACCTGCGAGTGATAGAAATTCTGTAAATAATACGGCATTCATAACTCATATAACCTTTTTTACGTATGTACTTGATTGACCCAAGTGAGGCTCGCGGCTGCTTGTTGATGTTATTAAGACATTTGAGACTCCCAGTCGACGAGTTAAATTTATGGGGCCGTTCCTATTAAAGATAACGTTCTGCTGAGTATGAGATTTGCCAAAGCTGTGTTGGTATTAATTTATAACGGCCTAAATTGCTGCTTCGAAACGCGGTTGATTATGCCTAATAAGGGATAAACAGAAAGTGAAATAAGATTTTCCAGTATCGTAAAAGATTTATATTTAATTTTTAATAACGGAGCAGTCGGGACAAGAAGTGGATTTCGATGTTGAAAATTTTAAGTGTGCGTCCTTAGAACCGCGGAAGGCTGAACGTAGATAAATTATGGATTCTAAAATATACCGGTATGATGTGCAAGCGAAAAGAGAAGGGTGGCTACTAGAGAATTTTAGGAACTAAAAATAGATTCAATAGATAATTTGTATTCGCATATTTATAATTTCTTTATGATTAGTATTGATATAGCTTTTCTCAATGGTTTAAACTCCTTAGAAATCAAATAAATCATTTATACAATTATTATAATTAACGATTAACTGGGTTCCTCTGCTATCTGCAAGTTACGATGTCGATGCAGATGACGGTGAACCGCCAACCGGCAAACCGGCTAACTTAATCGAAACGAATCGAGAGCCAAAATTGATTGGAATGATTATTCAAATAATCAATCGGTTATTAATATGATTCGAATGCAAATAATTCGGTTATGAAAAATGTCCGGTTATGCCCATCACTAATTTAATATAGTATATATGACCGTTTACGATTAACGGATTTTCAGAAAAATTGCTGGTACGGATTGTCTGTTACAGTCTGTATATTTATATACATTTTAAAATGCCAATCCATATGTTATTTGTATTATTGTCATTTCAAAGAATTGTAGAGCAACTTTTGCAATTTTTGAATATGATACATAAACTTAATAAATGGAAGAGCATGTTTATGTATTCTTGAATTTAAGACAATGTGAGTATGTTCGAACCCATTTAATTTGCAAGTCATATAATATATTTGGCATTGTCTTAATAGTAAGCCAGACCTACACAAACAATGGTTGTTTTCCTTGTAGTTTAATTCAGTGACTGAAAGAAATAATCAGCATAAATTGTAGGTTTTGTTATAAAGTGGAACGAAAATAGTGTCAATCACCTGCTGCTTTCATCATTTTGTATATAAACTCAGAATGCACCCCACAAATTGGTAATAATAAATCACAAACACTAAAGATTAAACTGTATGCTAAATAACAAATTTATATTTTTAATGCCGATATGCTATTGATTCTTTACAAAAACTTACCGATTTTTCTATTGTAAGGACTTGCTATATAACTTTGTACAATGACGTAGAAGCATTAAATACATATGACAAAGGTAATAGTTTAAAATAATTTAAATTTGTAAATTTAAAAATGACTAGGACATTTCGGATTACTATCTATAGATGAACATGTTTACTGTTTAATTTGTTCTTTAGGTTATGATTTTACAATAACATGTATTTTGACATATTCATTCGTTTGCGTTGAGTGTCTCCGTATACTTCGCTATTTGAATGAAAGTGATACTTTAATTTTTGGTTGTTGTGATATAGCAATAGTATGCAAAGTTTAGTAACTATATTATGGTACTCAACATTTGAAGCTTGATATTTTCGCCATTGGCAAATTTCCTTTTCTACCACTACTGTGAAAGTAAAAGTTTTGATGGGAACCAGTGATAGAACTTCACATGCTTAACCACCGATATCCTGCGAAATTATAACCAGATTTAATTGGCTACCGTTACAACTTCCGCTAATAATAATAAATATTAAAAGTCGTTCGACGAACTTTTTGAAGTGCATTGTTTCTACGTGGCTCCCATATTAAAGACGAATAAGCGTACTGTTCTTTCAATTAGTTACTTATTTGCATATTAAGCTGGTATGTATTATGTAATTTATTCGTAACATTATTTATATAATTTTTACGTTTTGTGTTGCTCATTACATACCAAATTATGCAATAAATTATTAAAAAAAAATGTTGTTCATAGCAATGACGGGACAATCTCCAATTGTGATTCTTCTACCTAGCTTAAACGTTAACACGACTTTGGTGCCTTTTGGCCCATAGAAATATATGCAAGGTACAAGAATAACAAACTACAAACTTTCTAATAAAATATATCAAATTTGAACTTGTGGAATTATGAGTTCTATAATATACGAATGTTTTGAGAATTCCACAATTCGACAGAAATAGAAGACCAACACCTTACATTTCGCGCCTTACAACACACAAACATTGAGACTTTAGGAACACCTAGAATGCTTAGAATTAGTGATGGGCATAATCGGATGATTTCAATAATCGGAATGCTCCATTTCGGAATGTTTATAAAATCGGAATATCATCCGATTATTTTACATTCCGTAAATGCAAGCAGGAGAAAACGAGCGAAACAACAACAAGCGGAAGGAAGATGAAGTGCTTGCAAATTTGCGTCGCGCCGTAAGCCTTTATCTGCGTTGGCATCTATTGTTTGGGTTTGCAGAACCGCCAGTAAAACAATTTATGAGTTTGAGTCGCACAGTGGCATATAAGAGGAAATAAAATATTTTTTCAAATTATTACAGTAGTTACCTTAATAGACTTTTGGAAAATGGTAGTGATATTTTAAAGATTAATGGCACATAAAGTACATAATAGATAGTATAAAACAATACATGAATTAGAAGTCTGTAAGTTGTACTATCTAATAATTAATCTATGAAATACCACTGCCATTAGTGCCATTCACCAGCATATAGCAGTCAAGTGAGTCAACATAACATTCCGTTCAGTTCAAATTGACATTTCGTTTTCTCATTTTGTGTTCCGAATAGTAAAATAATCGAATTCCGAAAGTTCCGAATTTTGTGCACCGAACAGTAAAATTTTTTGAACAATCGGAAACTTTCCGATTATTCATTCCGGATAGGCCCATCACTACTTAGAATATGAACTTCAAACTTCACACATCCTTGGAATAAGTGAAACCAGAATGAAGGGTGAAAGCACTATACTATTCTACAGTTAGCACATACTATTTTACAAAAATCAAGACATTCGCATCGGTGGAGTTGCAACAAAGACAAGGTAATAACAGACAGAGTTATATACATCACGCAGAACTCAATAATAAATACACTATTCAAGTCATTCAAGGCTACGCACCGGCAAGCAAATCTGAAGAGGAAGATAGTGAGCAATTCTATGAAAACATGTCACCGGCAATAATCTCGGGAAAAAGTAAACTCAAAGTAATACTAGAAGATATTAATTCGAAGATAGGACACAGAAATACTTCACATTCGCCAAATATAGGAGGATATGGTCTTGGGGATCGAAATCCGAGAGAACAGAGGCTAATTGACCCTACTTCTAGTATTTGTTGTGACGTTCCGATTTTAAATCAGTTGAATATGAGAAGCGACCATCGTGTGGTTCTGGCGAGATTTATCATTGACACTCACGTGGAATGAAAGAAATTAATAGAGAAAAAGATCCAACCGCCAATGCCGGAGCTCAGAAATAAAGCAGAAGAATTCAACAAGGTTATTGATCCTAAACTAAATCCCACAGATTAATTTAAAAAACTAAGATTGAATAAAGTATCCAATAAGATAGAGACCAGCATCCAGGTAGCAGCAAAGACCGTTAGTTACAGAAAGTAAAACAAACATTCAAAAACTAGCAGAGAAACAAAAGATCTGATCCAATTGCGAAACAAGATACACAGAGAAACGCCGGCTTATAGAGAATTGAACAAAGGGGTCAAAAACATATTAGAAGATCCAACACTATTTTAATAGAAGAACTGATTAATGATAATATGAACATGATAATTTTAAAATCCAAGACAAGTAAGAGAAACAAAAAATCACAAAGCTAAAAATACCCATGGAGAGTTGGTGAGGAAAGTGAAATTGTGAGAGTAATAGAAGAGTTTTATGGAGGTCTTTACAGTCAGTCAATTCAAGCACCGAGAAAAGAAGACGAAGAGAATAGACAACTGGTCACTAACATAGACTGTGATGAAATACCGGAAATAGCTATTAATGGATGTAGAACAGCGTTGCGACAAATCCGCAAGTGTTTAGGGGAGAACGAAATCTCAAGCAAAACGCTGAAAACTAGAGGAAAAGCCTTAGAAAAAATATATTTTAATTTTAATGAACAAATGCCTCATGAAGTATAAATTCCTGAATCGTGAAAAAAATGCATAAGTAATCAATCTGTATAGAAAGGGAAACAGTTCTATCTTGGAAAACTACCATCCAATCAGCTGGTTGTCAAGACTATAAATTGCTGACCAGAAAGAATACTGACAAACAGATTGAGTACTAAATTTGACTTTTATAGGTCGGAAGAACTGGATGGCTTTAGGAAAGGATTTAGTACTACCGATCATATTCAAACAATTTGGACTTCATCTAGCCTTTGTAGATTATCAAAAGGCATTTGACTGCATTGAAACTTGGGCTATCCTAGAGGGCATACACAATGCGAGGATAGATTCAAGGTATACAAAGTTGCTAGAGAACATATACGCAAATGCACCATGTGAGTAAAGATAGATGAAGGTACTGTCACCGAAAAGATTCAAATAAAAGAAGGCGTGAGATAAGGAGATCCAATCTCGCCTAAACTGTTCACACTTGCACTGGAAAAAAAATTATACTTTATCCTCGCAAGAGAAAGCCATTAAGATTAAGGACAAATATTTGTCGCACTTGAGGTTCGCGGGCGATGTTGTATTGTTCAGTAGCGATACAGAAGAACTTGAGGAGATGTTAAGTGAATTGCAGGAAGTATCCAAAATGGCCGGATTTTCTACAAACACACAGAAAAACAAGATATTTTGTATGGTAGACATTAACGAACAATGTAAGCATTGGGAATCATATAATTGAATGAGTAAGGGAATACAATTATCTTGGACACATAATGAAAATAGGGAAATAGAACCAAGACTCTGAGATAAGTCGACGAGTTGGTTTCAGCTGGAAAAATATGGAGGAGGTCAATAATGACTGTAAATCTTGCATTCAATCTTGTATTAACAAATTTAGACAAATATTTATGATTTTAAGGCAAATGGAAACGGGAACAGCAATGTTTATAATACATACTGCAGTTGAAAATCCACTGCAGCCTTTGTCCAAAAAAATTATGATCGAACAGGAGTGTTATATAATAATTCTTTGAACATTGTCATTCGTTTTAGTAAGTAGTGCATAAAGTCTTTATCGTTTAAATACCGCCATATATCAAACTTATTTTCAATTGTCATAATTTGTCATCACTTATTTAAACATGTCACGTGGTACAAATTTTATGTTTCTTATCGGTTAGATTTAAAACGAGGGAAATAATAATTACAATTTCGTGTGCATTGTGTGCTGGTACACCATCTTCCTGCCACCATAATACACTCAAACCGGCTAAGGGAAAGTCTTCAGCGGTTGTGTTCTTGAAACCTGCCTTATCCCTTATCAGGTAGTGTGTTCGTCCAAACATTTAAACCAAACATAATCCACGTTCTTCCTTTTCGAAATTGTTTGGGATTTTCAACTAACGTGAGCCGCAATGCATTAAGTGGGTAGTGGCTAGATACACGCCGCACTGTGTTAAGTGGGCAGTAGTTGCGCATAAGCCATACCACACTTAAGTGAACTGAGCGGAGTGTTCAGAACATAATGCGTGGGCTGTGTTATTAGCATTAATACCTGATGTTTTATTCTTTGTACTCGAAACAAGTCGTAAGCGCCAAGCGCGTGTAGAACGTATCCTTTAGCACGTAGTGATTTTATTAAATATTACTGTTTATTATTAACAGTGGATAACATTTGTGTATTGTTGTTTATATTTCATTTATATGTATGTATATCTTTATATAGAGTACGTAGCGTTTACGTAAAAAGCCTGGTTTTTATTTCTAGCGGGAGTGCTCATTTTTATAATTATAATTGTAAACGATGCAGGAAAAGTTTTGTTGACAATCCCATAGCCACAATAACATAAAAAACGGGCCTTGTGCAATGACGACTGAGTTAGCTAACAAACAAAGGGCAATTAAAATTCGTAAAATAACGGCCCAGCAAAATCCTCAATACAGTTTGGTGTCCAACGCAAGGGCTTCACAAACGTACTGTTGCAGTTTGGTGCCCAAAGCATGGCTGAATAAAAGCGGCATTACAATGTCAGCACAAATAAAAATAAATTTTGCTTTATTGCAGCAGTAGAATGTGTTGATGATCTACTGCAATTTTTTGTAATTTAAATTATGTGTACTATGAAAGACGGTCGAAAGCGTTACCGAGCGGTTAGGGAGCTCAGACTGCGGTGCCACGGTACGAGGTCCCCAACAGATGGCAACTAGCGGGCGGCCCATCCAGTCGTTTTAAAAATTGGGTACCGAATCCACAGTTGTGGAAGTAGGGAAAGTAAGGCAGTCGTCGAAAGCATGATACTAACCACATGACCCACTACGCCGTTAACAGTGTGCCAGATTGACTGGGTCTCGGAAAGAGATATTTCGGCTATCCTGACTCGCCTTGTGCCTTAAACAAAATTCAAAGTGCCATAATTATTGAAATCAGAATAAAATATTTGTTCTAAATATGAAAAAAAAACATTCGATGGCCACTATAAAAAATCTAAAGCTGATAGTCGAAAATCGACAATTGATGATAATTATATTAATTTCAATAAAATAATTAGATTCGATGCAAAAATAATAAATACGCCCGAGCAAAAATCCAAAATTTGGGTTATCTTGTACACTATGAAAAGTGGGGTCTCTTAGCTTGAGTTTCACTTTCTTACTAACTAGCAATTACGTGTATTGAAATTGGTGTTAAAAAATCCTGTATTTCGTGGCTAATGATAAATTCGGGTAACCTTTTCAAATAATTTCAACAAAATGTAGAAGCATTTTACCAGATAATCGAAAGCAACCCCAAACAATTATAATTTAGTCTTCTGAATGATTCATACACTTTGCCGAGATTAGATACACAACCAAATTTTGTGGCTGGGCTACTTACTTTGGAGTGCCTCCTAATTCATGAAATAGCAACAGTAAAGGTATTTGAAAACTGCCTTCGCAAATAATTGTTGAGCAATAAACGTATTGCGGCTTTGATATGTGAGGTAAGATAGTTCTTGACTTACTGCGTAATACAGAACGTGAAAAAAGTGAAGGGAAACAATCGAAGCAGATAAATTATCTAAACAAGTGTCTTTGAAGTTATCCTGTATACGACTAGGGATGCGGAAAGTTCGTTCCCCACATTTCGTACCCCACATTTTGTTCACGGGATATTTCGTCTCCCCACATCTCGTACACGGAAACTTCGTTCCCAACCGAGCTCAATTTGTCTCCTAGATTACAGGGTGTTGAAAAACGAGTGCAGCGATCGGAATACAGTTAAAAAATGAAAGATATTTTAATTAATTTATTTATTATAATAAACTTATGAGAACAAAAAACAAAAATTATTAAAAATGACGGTTTAATCTAAGTATCTTCCTGATATTTTGTATAGGGCCATCATTTCTCATTCTGGACAACTTTTCTTAGTAATATTTTGCTGTATCATGAACAAACAGGGTAGTTTACCTAGAAAGAAAATAGTTTTTGCTTAACTGTCAAGGCCGACTTTGACAAACCGAAAATTTTCTTAAAATTCTCTATAAACCAAGCAGGAATTATTATTCCTATAACATTTTTATGTAAAACTAAAAATAAAATGTAATTCCCTCTTGTAAACTCAAGCTGGGGTCATACTGTATATAGTTCTTATAAGTTTATTATAATAAATAAATTAATTAAAATATCTTTCATTTTTCTAACTGCTCCGATCGCTGCTTTCTTTTTTCAACACCCTGTAATCTAGGAGACAAATTGAGCTCGCTCGGAAACAAAGTTTCAGGGTACGAGATGTGTGGAAACGAAATATCCCGGGAACGAAATGTGGGGTACAAAATGTGGGGAACGAAATGTGGGGAACGAACTTTCTGCAAACCATACGACTACAAATATTTAAAATTTTGCAAATGCATACAAAATATAAGAAGGTGCAAACACTCTCTGTAAATATAAACTGTTCTAGGAAACCTACGAGGTAAAACAATTAAGTTCCGGGATTAAGTGCAAAGTTCTAAAATTTCAATTGTTTGTTCTGATATGTTGCTTCGGTACGGGCAAGCAAACAGTGTTGTCAGATTATTTTGCTTAGTAAAAATGGAACAAATATTTAATAATTACAATATACATATTAGGTATCGATTAAAGAACGTAATAAATGAAAATATGCAAACATTAATTCAAATTATATGATTCAGTAACATACATCGGATTTTAATAGTAGTTCTATTAGTTGCATGGTATTTTCGATAATTCGTGTAAACTAAACGTCTGGCCGTCTGGGTCAGACTATACGATAATTAAAATTCCCTCTTAGCACAAGTATTGCAATTTCATTACTACCTTAAAGGAATTCCTTGGAGAAAATTAGATAATGAATTATTAATTATGTTGTAAACGAATAGCACATCGCTTTCTTTAATACTCTACCAATTAATACAATGCATTGTGGAATGCGGATCACAGGAAATTCATTACAGCTAACGATAGTAGAGTTGGTTTTGCCAATAATATTCTGTTGGAAATGCACGGGAGTTTGGTAATGTGATTTGTAGTTTATTGTCTTGGCAGTGAGATAGTGATGACAGTTAATAAATGCTGAAGCATGCAATGTCGTTCGTTTTATTATCCATGGCCAATTATTGTATGTTGTTTATTTAAATGGAAAGGGAGTGCATAAATATGAATTTTATGGACAAATTAAACACCAACCGTATAAACTATAACTACCAGCAACGTTATCCTCCTACTCAACTGCTTACCTACTGCTCAGAATAGAAACAACAATAAAAACAGCGAATGCTTCAGCTGCCACTATGTATGTAAAAGAAACTGAACACACAGTTATGTACATATTCATCATATTACAGGTTGGTGGTGGATAACGTAACCAATGCAGTAAAATGAACTAGAATACAGTTTGTGGGATTTGCATGCGTTAGAAAAAGATAAATATGTATGACTTACAATTTAGTATCCCAGTATTCAGCGTTTTCTGAAAACAAAACATCTTGATTATGCGGATACTAGATGTTATCGCATTGAAGTCTATTTTTGTCTAACGCATACAAAGCCCATAATAGTTATTTATGCATCTAGGACGAAAAATTGGCTTTTTATGGACGATGCCTGCAATTGCTGGCCGAGGCAAGCAATCAGGCAAGGCCATAAAAAGCAGTTTTCGTCCGAGGTGCATATTAAATGTTTCCGTCGACAGTCATCATTTAAAAAAATTAAAGTGGAGTCCGAATTATAAGAGTTGTTGAAGACGAAAAACGTTTGCGGACAAAAAGCGTTTGCGGACGAAAAACGTTTTGCGGACGAAAAGTGTTTACGGACGAAAAGCGTTTGCGGCTGTAAAGTGCGGCCGTAAAGTGTTTGCGGACGAAAAACATTTCCGGACGAAAAGCATTTGCGGTGAAAAGCATTTGCGGACGAAAAGTGTTTACGGAAGAAAAATTAATGGTGTTCAAAAAAGTGGCACGTTTGGTACGTAAATGCGTCCGTAAAATCACATTTTATAGGGAGGTCGACGGAAATAGTTATTTATGCATCTAGGACGAAAAATAGGCTTTTTATGGACGATGCCTGCAATTGCTAGCCGAGCCGATAGCCGAGGCAAGCGATCAGGCAAGGCCATAAAAAGCAGTTTTCGTCCAAGGTGCATATTACATTTTTCTTCGACCCTCATAATTTAAAAAAAATTAAAGTGGAGTCCGAATTATAAGAGTTGTTGAGGACGAAAAACGTTTGCGGACAAAAAGCGTTTGCGGACGAAAAGCGTTTGCGGCTGTAAAGTGCGGCCGTAAAGTGTTTGCGGACGAAAAGCATTCGCGGACGAAAAGCATTTGCGGACGAAAATTGTTTGCGGACGAAAAATTAATGCTGTCCAAAAAAGTGACAGTTTTCGTACGTAAATGCGCCCGTAAAATCACATTTTATAGGGAGGTCGACGGAAAACTATATTCTTGCACATTTGATTACCAATGTTCACATTTTTCGCCACCAATCTGTATGTACTAGTCAAGTGATTTCATCTCAAATTTGAAATAAAACTAAAATAAATTATTTTAATTGAGTTTCAATTAATTTTATATTTTGCTACCAGACACCATGTTGTTTGCACGATTTGAATAGCCTTCAAAATGTCTACCGCTTTTTTGCAGTACGTGTTAAGAAGTCGGTCTATCAAATGGGCATCAGGGGTTTGTGTATTCAGAAAATGGAAATAAGAATGGTAAAGTAAACGTCCAAAATGACTAAACTTGCCAGCGTAGTTGTCTTCATGCTGGCCAGAATTTTCAACCTGAAACCTCTCCCAGTGCAAGACTACGCAGTCCACAACCTGTGCTCTAATCTCATGTCTTATTGCATGTGTATAGTAGACGCAAAGATACTTCGGACAGAGCGAGCTTTAAAAGTTAAACCGCAAATGAGTTTACTATTGTTAGTCCGCTTAAGTCGTGCCAGGTATACGCAAAGGTGGGAATATTTCCAAGGTGGTATTTATTTCGTTTTGTAGTGAAGTTTCTACTTAATTTATATTTCTTCTTCTTCTTGCGGTGCCTATCCGGTACGGATGCTGGCGATCAATATGGCTATTCTAACTTTATTGCTTGCAGCTTGAAAAAGTCCCGTAGTTGTTAAGGAAAACCATTGTCTTAAATTCTGGAGCCAGGAGTTTCGTCTTCTCCCCGGGCCTCTTCTTCCATATATTTTACCTTGCAAAATTAGCTGCAATAGGTTGTATCTTTCTTTGTTTCTTGTGATGTGACCTAAATATTCGAGTTTGCGTTGTTTTACTCTGAGACGGATTTCGCATTCTTTGTTTAGTTTTCGTAGAACTTCGATGTTGGGTACACGGTCTACCCAGGATATTCTCAGTATCCGTCTGTAGCACCACATTTCGAAGGCCTCAAGCTTTTTCATTGTTGCTTCAGTCAGTGTCCAAGATTCAACTCCATAAAGAAGGACTGAAAACACATAGCATCGTAATAGTCGTATTTTAGTTGCCAGTGATCAGAGCTGGGCAGTAATTAATTACTTTTTAATTAAATTACTAATTAAATTCCTTTTTGTGTATTTGCCTTGGAATTGAATTACTTTTCAAAATGCGGTAATTGTAATTGGGAATTGCCATCTTAGTTAGAAAGTACTTGAAAATTCCTTTTTAAAAGTAACTAATTACTGTATTCAATTACTCAATTACTTTCGTGTAATTAAATTACTCTAAAGTATTTAAATTACTTTATACGTATTTGAATTACTTGTGGTAATTGAAATTACTCGAGGTAATTGAATTACTTTGTGGTATATCAATTACTGAATTACTGACCTCGATAGGGTGCTAAATCTCCAGAACGCATAAAAAAGATAAGTTCTTATTAAGTTACATATTAAGCAAATCGTAGGGTATTCCCCGCGCAATATAATTTATTATTTCCTCTGACGAGTCGAATAACAGCAACTTCTGCATTTTGTATGACGCGTCCACGAACATTAGTGCGTGTATCTGTAGCTTCTAATAATGACAATCTGTATTGTGAGAGACGCTAAGTGTAAGACGCTATAAGAATATTTGCGGTAAGTACATTACAGATTACAATACCTACGGTAAAATAATAATTTTATATAGATTCATTAGACGATACTGGTTCATAATGATTATTTATTCATTTCAATTTGCTTGTTTTAAACGATCCGTGCAAATGTAACAGACGTTAGGTCCAGAAAATTATGTTTTTGAGTGAGAAATTGAATTAAACGGACAAAATCCGATAACAACATTTAAACAACGGAAAACACATATATAAAATGTACCTAATTGCAAAATCCCATGTCTAGTTGACTCAAAAATGCATTATGGCGTATGTTAATTTAAAAACGCCGCCGCATAAGTTTACCGAATTCTTGCTCATATGCTGCTTTTTATACTGGCTGCAGTATGTTAGCTGCGATTATTAAAAACACCCTTGCTAATTACGAGACATTCAAATATTGGCTTCTTAATGATTTTACACAAAATTCCATTTCGTTTTTTAAAAGAACAGTGTATAGTGACCCAATTTACGTAATTTGATATTTTATTTCCCTAAACTTAAAATCAATAGGTAAGTATTATTAAAGATGTTAATAACATTTTGAAATTTGAAGTAAAAATATGGAAGCAACCTGAGCAATTTAATTGTCGAGCGTTCACAGTAATTTTCTTATTCGGTGTGTTCAAAAAGGAATTACTTAAGGGTTGGCCATGGAATATAAAAGTATTGGCAACAGCAAGCTTTAGAATTATTCATTAACATAATCACTGTTGTTGCTGTCATAAGTTTATTTTATACGCTGATATCGCAATTGAAAATTCTAAAAATTGTCATATTCAACCCTTATGTAATTTCTTCTTGAACACATAGTATAAAGGTCACTTGAATGTAAAAATGACTTCATTGTTACGTACTTGAGCAAATTATTTCAATCAGCCGTTTTCAACTAGGTTTATCAGTCATCTGTCAACTTTCAATCGTCCCTGATCAACACGAAATTGATATTTTGTTTTATAATTTCAGAAGTTACCTAATACATTTTTAATAACTATTTGTATTACTAGGGAGGAAAATGTATCATTCCCTCCCGCAGATGTAGTTTAGTTCTTCAGAGTTTGCGAGAACAGTACCTAATCAATTTATTGTAATCATGCAAGGGATGAAATAACGTTTTAGTCCAGAGTTATACATTTTATGATGAAACTATCTCTTGTAATCAGCTGCATTCAAAAATATTTAAATATGAAAACCAGGAGGCTAGTTGATTTATTATTAATAATAATCACATTGTCTCCAGTCTCTAATGGCAACGGCAGTCAATGTTACTCCCTCCCACTGCAATTGGAAACCAACTAGGGACCCAAACGTATATTTATTTTTCCTATACTCCTAACAGGCAACAGAAAATGTCACTTTCGTATAAAGGGGTAAAAAAAAGTATTTTCAAACAGAGCCAACAAAAAATGCTCAAGTAGTAGGTTAGAATGGACAGTTGTAGAACCTCCCCCCACCACTTGTCCTTGAGTTCAAGGTCAAGGCTATTTTGCAAGGCTGAACTTCAAGGTCAAGGCTAAACTTGAAGGTCGAGGCCACTTGGAAGGCTAAGTCAACGATCAAGGTCAGCGCTATTTTGCAAGTTCGGTTGCTCAAGGTCAAGGATCCACATGTAACCTTGGAAATGTGAGAATAAAAGCGCGTAAAAGAGTCTGCAAGGGTAGTAGCATTCGAACGCTGATATGGAAGCCTTGTTAAAAGCTATAGAAGTAGTTAAGGGTCGGCAAGTAGCTGCGGTGGCGAGCAGTACTACGAGAGTCCATAAAGTGCAGTTATGTCCAGTGCTTCTGAATAGTACAACGTACAAGTTAAACAACTCCAGTTCAAAGTATGTGTGTGTGGGGTTAAGGGCGAACTCCGGATTTTCCCCAGTGATTCAAATAAGAGGAAACAAAAACGATTGGGTGGAGTTCGAGGAGTTGGATTGGGCTACCCTAATTGAAAATCAGGGGATCCTGACGAATTATTTCTATTCCTCCTCCGAAGAGCAGTGGTCTCCGCTGGTAGCTGCACGGAAACAGTATACATTCTTGGAACTTCAGGAAAAGAAGATACTAAAAATTGAAGAAGTGGGACAGAGTGAAGTCTACTTATCGAAAGAATCGTTGGAAGAGCTGTGGGACTTGCAGAGGCTGGTGGAATTGCGATTCGCAGTTCTAAAAGCGCAGAACTTTGAGCAATTTTATCACAAAATAGTGACGGGTATTGCAAACCTGCCTGGGGACTGCATTAGCAATATACGGAGTGTGTTGCAAGACCTGGCGGTAACAACCGAGAACACTGTTTCCATGTATGAAATTTTAAAGTATGGTAGTAACATTGTTCGGTGCGACGTTCAAATAGAAGAACTTGGTCTGCAGGTATTAGCTTAGTCATGTGGATGGGCTATTCTCATTGTCTACTAAATAAATCATTATTTATTAAAAAATTGACTCGACTAGGATTCGAACCCAGATCTCCTGAGGCGCAGTGTCTAGAATTCCCTTTAATGCACCGATTGGCTCCCCAGGTGTCATACCATTAGACCACCGAGTCCTTAAACTATTTAATGAAAAACGGCGATGACCTTCGGGATAATCGAAAGTATAAAAGGTTGCGCATTATCATGGTCTCGTTAATTGTTTTATAACTTACGTCAAGTTCGCACACTATTCGTTTACGTATAAAATAATGGATCAGACTTCAAGTGACGATTCTTCACATGAAATCACATTAAAGCACGCTGTAAAGTTGTGCTGTGCTTTCTGGTTTGAAGATGCAAAAAACAATTTAGATAAAATAGTGAGAAATTCCTCAGGACTCAGAAATTTAGACTTGGAATTTGACGCGTATGTAGTGACTGCTATGGCTGGCGATAGCCAAAATCAACAAGAAAAACGGAAACGACTGATTGCCAATTTGGAAAAAAACATTTTAAAATATTTTGCTAGAGAAGGAAATACATCGCTGACGCTGGATGTGGACTACCACCCAAAGCATCCCTTTGCTGAAATGCTGGAAGAACGTGTCTCAGTATTTGATCTACCGTGTAAATCTACAACGAAAATTAACGCTACACCAACCGGCATGTTCACACTTCAAGTTAGGAGTGGATATGGCTCGCTCTTCTGGAGATATATTTCAAATATTGATCACCTGTAACATTTAACTAAATATAATTTTTAAATGGTTTATTTTTTTAATTTTGATTTGACCTTGAGTTGAAGGCTAAGATGATTTTCAACATCACATTATTTTCAAGGACGAACTCTAACACCTCGGCCTTGATTTCAAAGTCAAACTCTAGAACCTCCTCCCACCAAAAAGAAAAATGTACAAAAACGGTGCAGCAGCAAAATAAATCATAGTCTATTGAATAAATCGTGACAGTCTGGTTGTAACATGGACACATGGGAGCTATATGGAAAATATTTCCAGGAATTTTCGGAGTTATTTCCATGGTTTGGTTGCGATCAAATGAAAATTACCGTTACGTTGGATGGACATCCGGACTTTAAAACTTTTCCAACAGTACCACTTCCAGACGGGGATTGGTTTGATTACAATGTGATGGAGCCCATCGAGAAGTATTTAAAAAATTGGAGATTAGAACGTGAATGTGTGAAAAAAATCGTATACGAGTTATGGTGATGCCCGCCTACCCATCTGTTGAATGTGCACGCAACATCGCATTTAACCACTAGAAGCTTAGTCATGTGGATGTGGTATAGAGAAGCCGCTCGACCAACTGCAAGAGACGTACCTAGTGCGGTTAAACGATTAGTGAGTTTGTTGGAAGATTTGGCGTTTGACGCGTCTCACGAAGCCATATACGGTTTTGGTTGGTTCAGTGACGAGGAACTGAAGAAAAAAGAAAAAATGTACAAAAACGGTGTTGCTGTTGGTCGACTATTTTTAAACGGAGCCATAAATGAAGGCCTTCTTGTAGATTTAATGGCTAGTCTCGGTCTGGACGAACACATGTGTGAGGTGAAAGACTTTATAGAGAGGAAGGAAAATGAAGAAGAGCGTGCAGTTTGACGACTCGAAGAATCAGGTGTACAATTTGCATACGTGGGCGTATGCGTATCGAGAAGCTCGGAGAGGACTGTGGCAACGAGAGGCTATGGATAGGTTGCGGTTCCAACGCAAGATATTTACTGTGGCTGAAGTACTGCGAGACGTCTTGTGCGCAGAACATAGGCACACAATTTATGTAGAACGCTTTTCCACTAGTACGTAGGTGTTTAACCCATGTAGTAACACTGTATATATTGTATGCAAATAAAAACACAATAAAAATTAAAAAGTTGTTTTATTCCATTACATAGTGATTATAGATATGGTAAACGTTAGACAAAGCACAATAACAAACTGGAGCAGAATGATATAAACAAGCGGGTTGTGATGGGGTGAGGGCCGGTTGTTCTTCAACTTCGATGATGGGGATATTGGTATAGCGGCGTAGAAAAACTGCTTTTTCTCGACCTTTCACATATACTTCGGTGACATCGTGCAGAAGACGTCGCAAAATTGCAGGAAACATGTATGCTGGAGTAAATCCCTCATTCCAATCGATGCAATGGTGATTAGTCATTACCCAGTGGGCTTGCTGTTGTAAATGAGATGGTAAGGCGGTGAACGGAAACGGTGATTTTAAGACGTAGTGTGATACTGAGGTACCGTCGTAGGCGGCTAACTCTTTTGGGCTGAAGTGCTTATCCGACGTCTTGAAGCCTTGAATGTCGATAATGAGCTTCATCGTATTAAGTGGTGGGAGCACGATCCAGTTACGTTAAAAGGCGAGGTGCAACTGAAGTGGTTTTGAGAAATTACAGTTGTTTAACTGCTTTTGACAACGCGTTATAAGTAAAAACCCGATCGTGAAGAACGAGACAATACGCGGTTGTGTTGGCTGGCACGTTAGCGGAAGTTTCAAATTCAACTCGAAAAACGACAGCGTTTGCATGGAGGTAGTCTTTTTGATGGGAACAATCGATCACAACAATGGGTGATTTGTCAGCAAACTCATTGGGCGTGAACCAAGGCTCGTCGGTCTTGTTATAATAGGATGATTGAAACTTGGAGTACATATCGTATAACGTGGCGTAATGATTGAGGCCATAATTGTTATGTAAATTATCGTAGGGGAAACGTTCGGTGTTGAGATAAACTCGGAAATTCGTAAGATTAATTTTGTCGAAATGGCTATTGTCCTTAGAGATGAGCCCCGAACGTTCCGTCTGAAAACCTACGATGACGTATCTGGGGGTTTGCAATTTGGTGGTTGTTGCAATGGCATGAGAATGTTGAGTCACGGCATTAACGCCTGGTATGATATGAAGTTGCCAGCTGCGAAACGCTACTTGCGTGTCGATATTTTTGTCAATGTATTTGGTTAGAGATAATTCTTGAGCAAGACCTGGAGTGACATGTGGAACTTTCCAATACAGCTTGTCAATCGTAACTTTAGCCGTCTCCGCTACGGTAGCACTGAATACAGCGTCGGCATCGGTATTGCTGCGAATCAGGACAAGTTCTTGTCGGATGTTAAGTATAACTTTTCCATAATCTTCTGCAAAACCTAACAGCATTCTCAAAGGTATGCAGGCACTGAAGTTGCCCTGTGCATCGGTAATGTGAGTATTGGGGGCGTACAACCAGCCAGCATTTTGAAGCTTTTTCACATCATCAGAGGTATAAGACACATATCCCTTAAGAGTAGATGTAATACCAGGTTTGGTAACAGAATCGACAACGACACCATTGATTTCGTATCGGATTTCGCTAAATAAGTGAGCCAACCCATTGTTAAGAAATTTGGCCGTCGTAACTTCACCGGTTGCTTTCCGTAATTTTCCCTCTATGTATAGATAGCTCAAACCTGGTAGAGTTGACATATCTTCAGGAATTGGAATTCGAATTTCATCGTTATAGTCGAAACGGTTTGTATACGGTTGATGGGTGTGCAACTGATTGCTAATGATGGAGTTGTCGACGAGGACACGTTCCCCAATATTTAGAATACTCATGACAGCACTTTAAAACCCAACGATCGCAAGAAGTCTCTGTTTGCCTTTGTTAACTGCTTGGCGGACGAAGCTGAACTGATTTTACAAGGCTGTGGACAACGTCTCTTATACGAACTGGGTTGGACATGGTAGGGTGAAAGGTTGAATCGAAAACCCATTATAACTTCTTTAAATGCAATGTTACCGTGACGGTTTCCTTACTAAAACTGACGGGGGTATCAGTCTGGTCCAGTATTTTAACAGTTAGGTTAGTGATCTGTCTCGTGCTGATCGGTAGGTAAATGACAGGGTTAGGTGTTTCCACTATTTTGTACCCAGGCGGCACTATGGGGAAGAATTGATGAACGATGTGGCCAGGCTTACCATTTTTATAGGAACCGACAGAGATATTGCAGTGGATAAGGATGGAGTTAATGTTCAAAATTTTTGTAACATGTTCACCTGCATGCCACATATTCGCATCATAAATTTTGCTGTCAAATCCCAGCATGTCTCGGATAGTATTGTCACTTGTAAAGTCGATTGGAACGTTCGATTTTATTTCGGTTTTTAAGGTGCTGTTGTTTCCGCGTAGCAGCACCCGCCCATTACTTCCGCTAGACTCAAGTTGGTTATGCAGAAAGTCGGCAATGTCCGTAATTTCGTATGCGCCCTCAGGTATAGTAATATGAGGTAGTCCGACGAGATGAAATTCATTGTTGGGAGGTCTAATGTTAGCAATAGTATTGTAGGTTTCGAAACTTAACAACCCCAAAACATATTCGCTACCGTCGTCTAAGAAAATAGGGGGGTCAAAATTCGCAGTAAGGATTGATGAATCACCTGTCAGAGTGAATATACTAGACATGATGAAGCGCAACACTTAAACTGCCGACAAAAGCGGTTTCGCAAAGTTATATAGGAATTTGAGACACAGGTGACCACATGTGTATGACATGAGTCGTTGATATCTATTAGAATTATACGTGATCGTGTTATTGCCACCATCGCTACGAAAGTATTTCACTAATTCGGTTGGAGGTTGTAAGCGACCGATGCTATCGAAATACAGAACAAAGGTATCCACTTTTACGTAAGCCGTCCAATGCGTGCCAGGTCCTACATCATCGTCTAGGTTAGTGACACCACATTCTCGTTTACGAATCTTCATAGGCAGGGCATCCCGCATAAATATTCCCCTAAAGTGTGGAATTTCTAGGCGTTTAACGTAGTCTGTAATATCGATGTTGGTTAACGCGCGGCGCGGCAGCTTCAACGGTAGTTTTTTGACTGATACGGTCGTAGATATAACCCTTTTCCGCGAGCAATGGATTCCATAGCTTTGTTATGTCGCTCCTTTTCCTGGAGATTCTTTTTAGCAGCCTTTGAGTCTCCCACTGCTTTAGCGACTGCTGCAGCACCACCTCCGAGGGATCCCAATGCTCCTAATGCAGCAAGTATGGGTACAAGCGGCAATATGCCTCCTCTCTTCGGAAGAGGTAGTACTCTTGACCGCTTCCGCCTCCTCCTCCTTGTTTTTAAAGCTCCTCCTGAATGCGAGCGGACTGTGATACCGACCCGTTTGGAATGCGTTCGCCGTGTACGCTTCCGTTTCACACCCATTCCGACTTTCGTCTTTCCTTTCATAATTCCATTAACAGCAAGGGCTGCAGCTCTTTCCCCAAGAGTAGAGTCTTTTGCTTTAACACGTTCCCAAGCTTTCTCTGCTAGAACTTTATCTGCCGCGTGACGTGTCGAAAGATCGCTAGATTGTGAGTATGCGATGTCGTGTTGCTTGCAGGCCTCGTCCAGAGGATTCCTTCCTCGATCGCCTCGAGAAAGACGTTTTTTAAGTCGGGTACCAGGTCCGCAAAACTTGTACCCTGGTATGTGTAGTTCAAAGGGTAATTTGTCAATAAGGGTATTCAGGAAACCGCGACCTTTCCGCTTGGCGCTTCGGTGATGACTGGTTTGTTTACGCCTAGTAGCTTTCATCTTAAAGACTTACACACGACTGATGTTCTTCAAACGGAATTAACAAATATAACGAGAACGCACGGCGGGTAGAGCGCAGTTTCCTTCCGAGCGAAAACGATGGAAAACGTCAAAATTGTGAAGCAAGGGTGTTCCTTACCTGTAGTAAATCACACAATAAATTCCATATCCGAGACTTACAGAAAGCACAGCGCTTTACTGGGTAAAGGATGTAAACGATGTGTGGTCATAGGTCGATCCGGATCTGGAAAAACCAACCTCATGATCAGTTTACTAGTACATCGAAATGGGTTGCGATTCGGACACCTTTATATATATTCGAAAACACTCCATCAACCCAAATATAATTATCTGAGAGAAGCCTTTCAACCATTGAGAGACATTGGATTCTTCGAATATAGTAACGATTGTGAGGTGATCAAACCCCAGGAAGCAAAAGAACATTCCGTGATAGTTTTTGACGACGTAGCTTGCGAGACGCAAAGCATAATTCGAGATTATTTTTGTTTCGGACGTCACCGAAACATAGATTGTTTTTATCTATGTCAGACGTATTCATCTATTCCTAAGCAGCTCATAAGAGATAATGCAAATCTCATCATCATATTCCAACAAGACAACACCAATCTGAAGCACATTTACGACGATCATGTCAACACGGACATGTCATTCGACAAATTTAAAGCATTGTGCTCTTATTGTTGGAATGAGGATCACGGATTTTTAGTGATCGATAAAGAAAGCGAAACCAACGCGGGACGATATAGAAAAGGTTTTGACAATTACTTTAATATATAGACAGCTGCCAAAGAAGGGAAGGTAGTAGTTTACCAACAACTGAAGGAGTTGCAACATGGATAAGCGTTTAGCCAGGGAACTTATCAAAACCCGACAATCCGTTAGACGTAAATACGCAGCTTTAAAAGCAGACATCGCCCAATCCCAATCGATTTTAGCTGAGCAATTTAAACCTCTTTCCAAGCCGCTCACCGAATTGCTGACAACTATAAAGCAAGAAGGTGTGCCAGTGGGCGAACCAAAAGTGGATTATTTGCCAATAACAATTAAACGTAGAGTATCCACTCCCTCTACCTTGCCCCGTCCGCGAGCGATAACCACTCCAGGCCGAGTTTCTGCGACAAACCTTCTGGGATCGTCACACACTTCCACACCGGGGCCATCACACACGTCCACACCAGGGCCATCACACACCTCCACACCTCGATTTTTGCAGACGCATGTGTTATCCGAGAGTGAACCAGTAGAGGAATACGATGAGCAGTTGCAGACGGATGTTGCTGAGGCTGCAGCAGAAGAAAGTGCTGTACAAGCGGCCAGAGAAACCATCCAACAAATGCTGGCACCGGAAGTTCTTGGTCAATATTTAGAACAATTTCAAGGGTTAGCTCGAAAATACGTGGAAGGAATGATACGAGATACTGAGGACAAGTACGATTTGCACTACGGAGTCCGATTCGACATAGAGGGAGATAAGTTTGCTATAGGAAATAAAGAAATCAAGTTCGAGGGTGAAAATATCGTTATTACAGACCACGGCAACAGAATAGTCTACAAAGGCACTCCAGGATTGTACGAATTGATGTTTTTAAAGAAACCGAATATATACAAAAACGCAGATTTAGAGCAATATCTAGATTTAGTGGATCGTTCCGCCGCAAATCGTGTAAACTACGACCCCACACAAAGAGTTAGTGGTAACTCAGGGTCTAAATACATGAAAATAGTACGACCTCTAACTGCCTCCTCAACCATAAGAGCTCCCGGCAGACCAGCGACGAAGGTATCACGGCGTGGCAAGGGATTACTAACAGTGACGGACAAAAAAGTGGAATATGTTCCTTGGAAGGATCCCAACTCATTAGTGAATCGGTTGCGTATATTAATAGCTTCTCAGGCAGCTGGACACACGGGTCATTCAAATGAGATAGTCCGTATCACCGAAGCCTTACGAGACGCGAAAATAATCTTCTAAGGGGTACAAAACCTTAGGGTCGACGGAATGTCGATCAGAACGCATTCAACGACGAAGCAGTAATGCCGATAGACAAATTTGGAAGACACTACCATAGCGCGCGCTATTATTCTCATCCCAAACGTATCTTTATGAAAGTAAAAAATGTAAACCAACTCCACATAGAAGTACCACTGCTGCTAGTGGGGCGTGGGTTCGATGAAAGCGGATATTCCAAAATTTTTGGACAGAACGAGTACATTTTTCCGTTAACAACCGGCGAGATCATAAGTGTTCAAGTCAGCGAACCTTTGGTAGTATCACACATCAACGGCATCCCACAGGAGACGCTTGTCGGTAAGACATTGCGGCGAGGAGATAAACTGCAATTCGAATCCATAAACAATAAGGTATACGTGCAACTGCTGCTTAAATGTCCCGTAGGAGAGTAGAAAGCAACAGTTGACAATGAACCTTAAAGAAGCCATAGTTGGCGAACTCCACAAACCAGCACGAACACATTTCAAGAGAAGGCGCGTTATTCTAAAAGGCTTGAACGATTTATATCAAGCTGATTTGGTAGAAATGATCCCTTATGCAAAAGTCAATAAAGGCTTTCGTTATATTCTGGTAGTCATTAATGCCTTCTCGAAGTATGTGTGGGCCTATCCCGTAAAACGTAAAACAGGAAAGGACGTAACAGTTGCCATGGGTAAAGTGCTGAGGAGTGTAAAGGTGTCACCTCAAAACTTGCAGACGGATTTGGGGAAAGAGTTTTACAACACCGATTTTCAACGATTAATGCGACAGCACAATATCAATCACTACAGCACGTATTCTAGCATGAAGAGCAGCATAGTGGAGAGGTGCAACCGCACCCTGAAGAACATGATGTGGAAGCAGTTCAGCCTGCTAGGGTCCTACAAATGGTTGGATATCCTACCCAAGATAGTAGCAAAGTATAACACAACCAAGCATCGCACAATAGGAATGAAACCTGCCGAAGTGAACTTAAAGAATGCGAAACTTCTTTTAAACACAGCGTACAGTCACACAAAGACCGTGGATCCGAGACCTCAAAAGTTTCGTACAGGGGACTCGGTACGCATCAGCAAGTATCGTTCTGCATTTAGCAAGGGATACACGCCAAGCTGGAGCAACGAAGTATTCACAATATCCACTGTTCGACTTACAAACCCAACAACCTATCGACTCACGGACCAAGAAGGTCAGGAAATTAAAGGAGGGTTCTACGAGCATGAACTGCAGAAAACAAAACATTCGGACGTATATCTGGTCGAAAAGGTTCTGAAGAAAAAAGGAAATTTGGTGTATGTAAAGTGGTTGGGATTCGACAATCGACACAACTCTTGGATATCTAAAAGCAATGTTGTATAACTTAAAGAACTACTGTAGCACTCTCAAAATAAAAAAACTGTTTTTTTGTAAATTATTGTTTTATTAATGCCACTAAACACAAACAATATTTCTTTGAAACACTTTCATCTTTCTCCCAACAAAAGCGACAACAGCAAAAGAACGAAATCATTAACATTTTAACGAAGCTGCTATTGTAAAATATATAAACTTATCGTTAACATTCAAAATAGGTAAGCGTATTTGTTTTCCCAACATTAACTACAGTAAGAATAATAATCACAAACATATTAACAAAGCTATTATTTACAAACTAGGAACTATTCGTAAGCTACATATATATAGTATACACTACTAAGCGCAAGAAAGGGTTCGTTTGGTGAGACGTCTGCTATAAATAATAACCAATACTGTTCCGCGAACATACTGTAATTTACATTTGGTTTGCGGCTGCCCGCAGCAGTTCGTCAAGCCTGTAATCAGCAATACTGCAGTGACCCCACGCTAGTGTCTTCGTAGTGTTGGGAATAACGTAGCGCTTGTCATCATGCGACGAAAGCGCGACCTTATTTATTAAGTCGGTGTACATAGTGTGCAAACGGGATTTAAAGACGTACATTTGACACAAGACAGTCTCCCGCTTGTTCTCGGCAACGGCCTGATAAAGTTCGCTGGTCAGATACTTCCGAACAGCGCTCTTTTTCACTCCCTTGGCTTTCTTGTCCACTTTAGATACGCTGTTTACACAGTATGATTTTGCACCGACCCCATAAAAGCTACGTACGACTACGCCAGCATATTCGTCCTTGAATTTGCCAACAACAGACTCGGTTTGCGGAATACCGTGCAGATTATCCACATAATTTGCAGTATCGAACCAATCAAGGTTGCGTTTCATGTCATCATAAAAATTGTTGGTTTTAATTTCTATAATGAAGGAGTCAGTGTCTGTGTAGAGTAAAGAGACATTATTGTCATAACGTTTTTTCAGAAACCCATAAAAAAAGTCATACATGACAGTTTTCGAAATATCCAAAACGGAGAAACCAACATAACTAGGTTTGGCATACCAAACCCACAGTCTGTTCATTTCTACGGCTATTAAATTTTCATTAAAGCAGATTCTATCTTTAAAGTTAGGTCGCGCTATCAACGTTTCAGCCCCCAGTCTATTACCAATTTTCTCCCAATGACTTACTAACTTTACATCAACCCTTTTGTCCACATTCTCCAATGTTTTGCCAAATACGCAGTTGTTAGCCAATTTAAAAGAATTTCTCTGAAAGTTGTTTGTCGATCGGTTTCTAAAGTCAGTATTAAAATCAATGTAGGTTCTGAGCCATGGAGATTGGGTAAATTTCAGTATTCTATGTACTTTAACCAAAGTCAGACCCGCATTCAAGGCCTGCTGTAATGCTCTGTAGTGAATGACATATTTCCGTTTGCCATATAAATTTGGAATCAATTTGGGTTGTTTAAATTTTCCCTCAGGAGGAATGAGAAGCTCCGGACAAAAGGGAAAGTCATTGTGAGCGTCGTGCAAATGCTCTGGATAGTCCAAATCTACCTCCAACACGTACCCGGTATTGGACTCGGCAGACACTTGAAAAATGTCAAAATTTGAAATTTCCTCGTCAGTCATCCAAACAAAATCACGTTGTGGTAGAAACTGTCTCATTGCGTAACCATAAAGGTTGGTTGCGTCTAAAAACATGATAAACGACGTAGGTTTAGAAGCATCGTAATTCCCGACAAACTCATTGTTAGCAATAGCTTGTCTCCCCACACAAGTGCTGACTCCTCCGCGAATACTGTTTCTAAAAAAGTCTAACATATCTAAATCAGTAAGCAGCTCAAGTTCAACCCCCGTAAACTTTAACATAGCGTCCCAGCTTAATCCTGGGGCCGTGTAGTACTGAGCTGGATCCAACTTGTAATGTTTTAAATAAAAATTTCTAAAATTTTCGAACACGTCTGCCAAAATAAACACGTCACATTTGAGATAGACATCGGAGTAGTCGCCCAACGTTTGACAACCAAAAGTTTCCCAAACCTTCACGGCTCGTTCGTAATCAGTCTGAGAAATATGGGTTTCGGTTAGACGGTCATAAAAGTCTTCGATCGAGGGTAAAGCAGACTCATCTAATTTTTGGAAAGAATCTAAATAGGAATATGGAAACACACCTTTCTGTCTCATCAACTCAAATTTGATGCCATTTCCGAATTGATTTTGAATTTCAACGCACTGGCCATCCGACAAGGTGTCGGCCAGCGATGCCAAAGACGAGCCCATGAAACGAAAGCTATCCAAAAATCTGATGCTCAGATAAATGTTTTTTCGCTTTCCCTCCACAAAAATTTCATCAACCCAAAGACGTTTGCCAAACGAAATGTACTTTTCTTTAGTTACCGGAATGACATCAATGTCTTCGTTATTTTGAGCCAATTGTTTAACAAACAGGTGCGAATCGTAATTTAGATTGTGAAAAAATACCGGAATAAAATTTGGAAGTTTATAATTTAAATTACAATTGGAGTGGGCGGCTCCCCGATAGTCTCCAGTCAAATGATCGTGATCGCGTACTTTTACATCCCCCTCACCAAACGGTCGACCACAAATGTAACATGAAACGGCTTCGTTAAAGTTTTGAATTTCCATAGCAGACATAGCTTTCATAGGTACAACGTTTTTCAAATGATGCGAATAGATGTTTTGCGCGTCTCTATCTAAACGTTCTATAAACATGTCCACCGCATCCTCCCCCCGATAAATTTCGAATTTTGACAGGCTGTCGTCATACGAACATTTCAAATAGTACGCGAAAGAGTAGGGTATGTGTTTACAGGTTGTAATCGTATAAGGTTTTGTGGGATCCGGTTGTTGGTCTCCTGCATCAACGGGTGCCAAAATTGTTTCAAAATCCGCGTACACTACGAATCCAACCTTCAATTGCTTCTGATAATTTTCAAATTTAAGAATATTCTGCGGTCTTACCTGACCACACTTGTCGGTGATCAACTCTGTCGTTGGCAATTTAGTATACACCTGATTACAGTCATAACTTTGATGCATAGTCAAGTGTGCTTCAGTTCTAAAGTAATTCAGGCAGCCGTCGCAAAAATGCTTTGCACCATCTCTAGCCGTTATTTGTCGCGATACTAATCTAGACAAATCTTTGATCCAACAGTAGTGACTATTACCTTTGTCGTTAGTTACAAGCAATAAATTTACATGCCACCTTTTTTTACAGGAGGTGTAGTACAGAGGTCCCACAACTTCATATTTAGTTTTATTGTCTTTAAAAAATTTCTCCAAACCGTATACGTTTATAGAAAGCTGCGGATTAATTGTTTCAAATTTAGAAATATCGCGCAACCGAACCGGAAATTCAATATCGGTCCATTGTAAAAATCGACGACAATTCGGATACGAAGAAGTTCGATTAGGCAATCCCTTTGGTACACAGAGGGCCGAGGTTACTGCCCAACCGAAACAACAATCGTCATTGTTTTGAACGTTCACGATCGCTTTCTTGCGCTGAATCTGCTTTGGGAGCGGGATGTACGAGGATGCCCGAAATGGATTGTATTTGTTGACGTTGACTTCAATGTACAACAACTGCTTCAAGATCCATCCTGACAATACAGAAAATTACCAAAGTTAGAATTGTTACAAAAAGCTACAGATCTCTTGCACACACCTGATTCCCGCTCCTGAAATTCCGACACCTTCTCGTCTAGCCTTCCAGTCAAATTATCATATAAGTGGCTCAAGTCTGTACCGCGAGTGACTACCTCGTTAGCCGTATGAAAAGTTTTTACGTCTTGTAGATCTTGAGCTTCCAAAATAAAATACCCGAAGAGTTCGAAATTTATTTTGATGCTAGTTAATTTGGTTAGCTGCCCTTCTATCAAATTTAAATTTTTTCTTTCAATTCGGTCATATATTCCACAACGCTTATGTGATAATTTTCCGTGGAAATCCTATAACTGGCCACACGGGACTTGAAGGCGTTTTGAAGGGCCACCACACCTTTCCCCAAGTGAAAGACGCCGCACCGTCTCGTGTGACGATTGCTCCTCAGATGACCACCGAAGCACGTTCGAGGAATGTTTTCATCGCACACGTCACAGTATTGCGTCCTTGGGAAACCACCTATCAAAACAAACTATTTACACACTGTACAAACACACCAAGCACGCATACCATCACTACTGGAGTTGTTTAGTTTTGGGCGTTTACTCGGCCCCTCACCACCCACCACCGAAGTCTCCATAGCGTCGCCTGTAATTAATACAACTACACTGAAGGTGCAGCTCTACATCAACACAATTTAAACTCACCACTCGTAGATGGTTGGCCCAGCTGTTGACGACAACTTTCTCTCCGGTGGCGGAACAAATTGTCGGCTCTGGTGAAGGACTGTCCACATTCGGTGCATTGAAACATTATAAATGATTAATTGCAATTCTACACTGGGCAGGCTCTTCGCTAGAACGTTAGAGGTATCGCTCTCGCCGAGTATCGCTTCCCTAGCCAAACATGTAAATACAAGGAGCACACTCTAACACACTACCCAGGTACCACGAACGTGGACGTTAAGCCTTGATACCCTGGAGGGGATGGGGAACTAGGTTACGTCGTTTTGGAATTTAAGGGAACTTACATTTGTTTGTCTAGTGAATTGCCGCCGCTAGTTGACAAATTCGCTTCGCTGTGTTGATTAGAGTTCGTGAGACCTCACCTTGCCGCTGCGTCAGCTGGCTGCGCCGTTGCACATACTCATCGTATTTTTTAGCCTTACGACTGTGCCCTTTGGCTATTTTGGGTCTCACCCTCATTATTTTTTTGGTGACGGCTGCCAGTTGTAATTCGATATTATCTAACTGCACATCCATACCGTCCCTCAAGCGTTCCAAGGATTTAATTTCAGCTATTCGTGCAACCTGAGCGGCAACTCTGTCCTGGTATGATTTTAAATTGTTTTGCGTTAGTGGCATATTTTCGTCGTTGTCATCGTCGTCGTCGTCGCTTACCGAAGAGATGGGCGATATCACACCATCACCCTGTGAAATGGATGATGGTGCAACATCGACCGCCTCCCTCTCAGTGTCCTCGGACGCAACAGAGGAATCGAATGTTGCTACTGTGCCCATTGCAACTTCCGCCACCGGAGAGGCTCGTCCGCTTTCGGATGCTACAATGCGCACAGTATTGTTCTTCTGTGACAGTGGTTGCGGTGTTGCCAGTTGTGAGTTGCGGCTGGTCGGTCGCCTTGAGCCTGAAGCGACTTGGATACCCAATCCGAGGTTTTGGGTCTCTACAGCAACATCGAAAGCGTCTTCCGCAAAAAATGTATCCCCGAAATCAATAGCAACAAAAGTTTGTTCCGGGCGTGTGGGATTGGGGGACTGAGACCTCACCTTTTTCTGCGGTGGTGGTAAATTCTCGCGTATCCCGTCGTTAAAATCAAGACTTGGCATATCCATAAATTTTTGCGTGTTAAACGTTGATGTGTCTTGCACACCCTCGATGCGAACGGCCCCATGTCCAGTCTCAATCGCACAATCCCTTACTGTCTCCTCAATCAATAAATCTACTTCCAAATTTGGCTCAATTTTGCGTTTCTGCCCTCTAACCAAACATTCTTTTAAAATTTTACCACTCGCCGGTTTTTCAGCGGACGATGTGATGGGACTACACCCCGGAACTGCATCAAGTTGGGTTAAAATTTTGCCCTTATTCTGCTTTTTCGACATGCTTTTCCTGCTACTCACCGGTTTTTTTGATGTTCTCAAATCGGCCTCAGATTTTGAGGACACCACTACAACCGGTGGCTGCAGCTGGACATTTTGATGTATTGTAACCTTGTCGTCGGACGCTTTCGATGTAGAAGGTTGAGCCAGTGCGGATTTGGGGTAAGATCCGCTAGCTCTCGGACAGATGCAGAGTACCACATCCTGCGGTTTCCGCAAACTCAACTTACTATACCCTGGCGCCCGCGTAACACCACCACAAACCGTACAAATCACAACACCTGAACGATGCATCACGAACGAGAACAAACTTAAGAGTGACGCTCCTTACCGCCACCACATGTATTTATACTAACAATATGGTGGGGGCTTGTCCTTGCCTTGAGACTTACATTCCGAGCGTTTCCAAATAACAAGAAGGTCCACCGACCTTGCCCTTGAGACATTATAATTCGAGCGTTTCCAATAACCAGAAGGAGCACTGAGCTTGGCCTTGAGACTTTGAAATTCGGGTGCTTACAATAACAACAAGGAACGCTGACCTTGGCCTTGGTCTGGGAATGCAGTGGATGTCGGTATTAAGAACTTGAATTTTACGGTCGCGACGTTCCTTACCGTCAGCGTCACCTTGGCCTTGGTCTGGGAATGCAGTGGATGTCGGTATTGCGAACTTGAATTTTACGGTCGCAAAGTTCCTTACCGTCAGCGTCCTACATAAACATAAAGTCTACAGTGAAATAGCGGCGTCTAGAAACAATTGTCACAAACTATCGGAAATCGGAAGCTCAGATAAAAATAATTCAAGAAACACCACACTGATTGCCCACTAAACAACAGAGATATGAGCGTTTTAAAATTTACAAGGTGGAAAGGTTGGACAAATCGGAAAGCAAAAGCTAATATATACATAATTTTAAAAAACACTCCGATATCTTAATAAACAACGGAGCTATGCTATTTCTAATATTTAACCCCAAGTGGTTGGGGTAGGTGGTAGTTTCAGTTTAAAATCGCAAAGTACAAGGCAATAGGAACCCAATAAAAAAAACTCCGATCAAATATCTAAATAAACAACGGAGATATGTAATTTTTAATATTTTACCCCAAGTGGTGGGGGGGAGGTTGTAGTTTGAGTTTATAATCGCAAAGTAGATGACACTAGGAGTATAATGCAAAAAACCGCGTTTAAATATCTCAATAAATAAAGGAGATATGAGCATTTTAAGATTTTACATTTTTTCAAAAAAAAAAACCAAAAAAACCAAAAAAACCCAAAAAAAAAAACCAAAAAAAAAAATTGTTTTCGTGTGCGACATTTTTCAAATTTTTTTTTTTTTATTTGTTTTGAAAATAGTATCGGTTGATCGCGACTTGGTTGGGTACTTTTAATGGTGTAAACACGGCTTTTAGCTTTGTGCATTATTATAAGGTAGATTAGTTTTTTTTTTTGCCCCACCCCGTCCCCCCACCCTTACCACCCCAACGAAATTTTTTCCCTATATGCACCTTCCATTAAAATATTTTAGGCAATATATATACTAGGGTTCCACCTGTGTTTCCGCTAGAGGTTGATAAGAAAGCGTAACCCCATTTAATTTGGAAGGAAACATTAACAAGATCTGGGAGAATAGATTTCTTCCTTAATTGAACAGCTATCATTAACAAGATCTGGGGGAATAGATTTCTTCATTGATTTAGTAGCTATTTTTATACAACAGCTAGTTAACGATAGATGGCGACAACAAACACATTATCCGACATATATTCAAATATTTATATTATTGAATTTAAAAATCTACTTTATTTTTTTACAAGGAAACTGTAGGTTTTAGGGAAAAAACACAAGAATCAAAAAACTCTTAAAATTCATCAAGATTTACGAAAACTTTTTTCTATTACATAAATTTTGCATTTTGAGCCTTCTCAAGGTCAGGGGTTGTACCCCTTCTTTAAAACGCCCGAATTGTATAGACGAAGGCCAAGCCCAAGGTTACCCACTTTCATCCCCCTCTTCCTAAAATTCCTCCATTCATTCTGTCTCCGACAACCATCCAGTGCGGTCATCATGTTCTTCAAGTGCTTTTTTCATGAGTGGCCTTTGTTATCAACCTTGGGACTTGTGCAAGGATCTTGGAACGATTTCCGTGCTGGGGAGCATATGCCCTTGGCCCCAACTTACAATTACAATCGGTTCATCCCGTCATATGAGTTGGAGGAAGCCCTCCTGCACTTCCTAGGAAGGGAAAACCAAGTGGTGGCCTTGATTTCGATTAACGGTGGGGCCCTTATTGAGGACCGCGACAGGAGGCAACTTTTCGTTGCCTCACGAATCATCGAGCCCTTCCTAGAACAAATGGCGATGGAGGACCGCTCCACCGAACATGGAAGTGTGTACGTAGACCTCCCTGAACCACTGCCCGACTTCATCAACTTAATGTGGCCACACCTTCCGTGGAGGACAAAGCCGGAGGAGTAGTTTTAGTTGTAATTTTAGGTGTAAATAAATTTCTTAGTATTATTCGTTATAGTTGTAATTATAAATTTTAGTTGTAAATAAATTTCTTAGTTTTATTTGTCTTTGTTATTTACTGTCGAGGTGGTTTATTATAGGGTGTACATGCTTAGTACATTCATATTGAGTTGAGTGCTTCAAGGCTGCAGAATGCCTATCAATAAGTTTGGACAGCACATGCATAGTGATTCTACTCGTCACTCTCAAGTGTTCCTCTTCGAAGACCTGGGTGGGCTTGATAACCTATATTATGAAAAAAACCTACTTCTCTTCGCTGAAACTGCACTACCTGGTGGATTGTTTGGTCTGAATAACACTGGTACATCCGAATATATTATACCCTTCACTAAGGCTAGGATAGATAATGTTATTGTTAATCCTCGCAACACACCAATCATAATCAATAATATTATACACACCCCTAACGAAGTAATTGGGATGGTTTTACAAAAAGGTGATAAACTCAAATTTCAACAACTTCATCCCTTATCCAAGCTGGCCGTTGAATTTCAACTCACAGCTCCAATTATTGCAACCTCTTAGCGTGGTATGTATATTGAAATAATACAACTTTCTCTAATTACTACTTTTATTTCTTACTAAGTAATATCTCACAACTGTACACATTTATTCATTACCATATCACACTTAATTAATTCCATGAAAAAATGCAACATCTCATACATGCATGCTACATTTTCTGATTTTATACGTAGAGTATCCAAAACGCTCTCGATGTTGGTTTTTACATCCCCAGGTAAAGTACAAATACCTCGAGTTATACTTAGATAAAACTGTTCAAACTCTTGACACTTTAAGCACTCCAGTTTGTATTCTAACAATTTTAACAACTCCCAACATTCGAACACTGATTCGAGTCCTAAGTACACTTCAGATATACCTATTTCTTGAAGCACAATAACTTTCCTCAGTCCTATTGTTTTAAAACATATTCTTTTCACAGCACTCAGGTTACGTGGTTGTAATTGACAGTCTCTACTGTAAAAGTAGTTACATATGACTCCCTGATTTTCTACAAGCACTTTAAACTCAGCTTGCTCCAACAGAACAAAATCGCCTTTGTTGCCGTTAATTACAACTGCTGGTACAAACGATGCTCTGGTACAACACAATCCCACAGACGCGAATTTACTTTTTGACTTATTTAACGGATACATCGTTGAGTTCAATAATATTGGCTGCTTTACCTTAACACACATTTCTTCTGTCTTCATTAACACTTGCTGTTTAAGACTTTCAACCGACTGTTGTAACTTATCCATTCTTACCCACCAAACTTGATACTACCCATCGACATCACACCGCGTTTATATATACATCTTTCAAGGTTATTTGCCAGCGTTTATATATACATCTTTCAAGGCTATTTGCTTTAACGGTGGGAGATTTGTACGACCTTGTCTTTCATAATAATATAGTAGTGCTTTCTACTACAGCTACCAGTTATCATCATGCCTGCTATTTTTGGAGATGCGCTTTTTGAAGATGCGCCAGCATTCTACGAGGAGTTTGTGGACTTTCTTAGTTCGCAGCCACCGCCTCCATCACCTCATCGACTCCAGGCTGTCGTGACGCTCGACTATTCCATGAGCCTTGCCAGTGAGCGCCTATGGCAGACGACCGTCCTGAGAACGGTGCCTACCACATACGAGGGCGACCCATTCCTGTGGTGGAGGCAACATATAGAGGTCCCCATCCAGCGCTTTCTAGCGCAACTACCAGATGGGGATGTAATGTACATTAGTTATTGTTGGACTGATTAAATAAATCTATAAACGTGTCTGATTTTTTTTGTGCTTGTGGTATATATAGGACCCTAATACCTAACTCGCTGTTAGTCAGTTGCTCCACTTTCTACAGTCATGTGCGTCGACGATCGTGAAATACATTTCCAAAGCTTTTTGGAACGATTAGACTCCTTCAATACTTGGACTGGAGTTCAAAGTCCAGAATCGTTGGCCAGAGTTGGTTTCTTTCATATAAAAAACGGTGAAGATGATGTGCAATGTTTTTACTGCGGAATTAGAATTCATAACTGGGAGCCTCATGACGAACCCCTCTCTGAACATCTCCGCTGGTCTAAGAATTGCAAATATGCAAATTACATTCGCGCCTTACGAACTGCGCAAGACCTATTACTAAACACCATGACACTTTTCGAAGAGTTAACTACTTTCGGAGATGGCGGTGGTATCGACGTAGTTGGTGGAGGGGCGCTTACCAACCAAGGTTGCTGTTGTTGTCGCAAAAGATCGCCAGTGCATTAGTTGCATTCATACGCTCTACATGGTGCCCCTAAAATTTTTAGTCGCTCTCGCGGCCGTTTATGATGGTGTCGTCTACGTGCTTCAACCACCACATTGCAGTTCGGCGTCTCTTGCTTACAACGATGGTGTGCACAATGTTACGTGGCGTAAAATGGATACCAGTTCGTTGGCAACTCTTCCCGTTTTTAAATTGCCTGTGAAAAACTTTACGAAAGATGGTGTTTTTACGTTCAAGATCAAATACAATTGTTCTACCTATACAGTAGACACTAATTGGCAAACCATTTTAGTGAAGACCAAGCCTGATGTTTTGAAGATGCTGCATCAACCCCCCAACAGCTCCTGTTGTGTTTCCACGGTTGTTTTAAGCGTTATTTTATTCTGCATTTTGTGTATGTGTGTTACATATTTCGTTATCTGTTGGTACTATAATAAATTAGTCTAATGTATATGTAAGACAAATAAATATTACTCTTCTTTATGCGTTCTTTTAATTCTTTAAAGTTATGGCGCTGAAGATTATTTTACGTTAACTTAACATAACTACATACACACTCAAAAAAGAACACACACATATATTTATATAAATATTTATTCGATCCAAAAATAATTAATGGCGACCACGTCGCCATCTAACAATCTCGATAAGTATTTTATTGTGGGTAGCTTCACGTGCCGGCTCCACCACTCTTCTGTCTCCTGGAGACCTTGGAATGGTTCTGGCAGCGTTCTCAGGACGGCGGTCTCAGCTAACTGCCCGTTGCCGATCATCATCGTGTAGTTGACTGTGATGACAGCCTGGAGGTTACGAGGTTGTGAAGGTAGCGGTTGCGAGGCTATGAAGTCCTCAAACTCTTTGTAGAATGCTGGGGCATCTTCAAAAAGCTCATCTCCAAAACTAGCAGGCATGATGATAACTGGTAGCTGTAGTAGAAAACGATGCGACTTATATAGGGCAAAACCTTGAAAGAACTAACCTTGAACAATAGCCTAGAACAACTGGTCATAACCTTGAGCAACCGAACTTGCAAAATAGCGCTGACCTTGATCGTTGACTTAGCCTTCCAAGTGGCCTCGACCTTCAAGTTTAGCCTTGATCTTGAAGTTCAGCCTTGCAAAATAGCCTTGACCTTGAACTCAAGGACAAGTGGTGGGGGGAGGTTCTACAACTGTCCATTCTAACCTACTTCAAGTTGCGCCAATTTGATCGTTCTTCTACAAAATCTAAATAGAAATTTGCTGTCAAACACTTGAGAAATCCAATGCTTCACCCTGTATACTTAGGCAAGTTAAATATTTTTGTCATTCAGCCTCATGTTAAGCGTATTTAATAATAGATTGTTCTACAAGTTAAGAAAAGTGAAAGTTTTTCAACGTTTAATTCACGAGCGAGTGATGCAAAGGGAGTGGATTAATTTATCGCGAACATGAAAAAATCACTTTTATAACATATTCAGCGCGCTATTTTTTCTAATATCATTACAAAATCTAGCCAAAATTAAATTCGACATTTCTTCATATTCGAAATTTTTTTTTAATTCGCAGTGAAGAACGTTGAAATCGTAAATAAAATACGAGAAATCGGTAGTGAAGTAATCCATTGTTTTACAACTTTTTGTAGGCGGCTGGGCGATAGGTAAACGTCAACCGACGTGAACGTAACCTATAAAAGTTGGTTAAAATGTTGTAACTTCGCGATTTCTCGATTTTAAAAAACAATTTACCCCTGGGCACTGGGAGTTCCATTTCAATCCTTGTGTGGTTTATTTGCTTTGGCCCTTCGGGCCTCGGCAACTAAATACCTAATAGTGACAAAAAGCTCAACTTTAGTGATAACTTATGTGGAAACTAATATAAAAAAAAATATATAGATTTGAACTTCTACCTTCTTACTGAAGGGACTTTGTACTAAAGTATATTAGGTTTAATCGGTTTATTATAACCTAAGGAATCTATGCCAAATCGGTGTCCCATTTTTTTGGGACACCCTGTATAATTGTTATCCTTGCAATTATTTATTTACTTACATCTTACATCAAAACAAACTAAAAACTTTTGGTTTTGGTGAACGGTGCATGTAGCTAGAAGATTTAATTATCAAAAAACCTTCAAGAGTGATAAAGTATTAGGTTACTATAGTTAACAAAACATAAAAATTAAGCATTTTTAGATAACGATTACGAATCGACACGACACTAATGATAGTTGCAACTTGCAAGAAAATTCTACTAAATACAACTATATGACAATAATTTTTATTGAAAGTAATTGAAAAAGTAATTGATGTTGTACAATTACAATTACTAAGTAATTGGTAATTGAATTACTATTTCCTGTGAGTAATTGAATCTCTGGTAATTAAATTACTACATTGGGCGGTAATTGGTAATTAGTAATTAATTACTTTTTAAAAGTAATTTGCCCAGCTCTGCCAGTGATAAATCACGGCTCCTAAAGACATTTGCCATTTTACTGAAAGATGTTCTGGCTATCTCAATGCGTTGCCTTATCTCTTTTGAGTGGTCCCATTGCTCGTTAATGTTGGTACCTAGGTAGGTATATTCAGTTACTCTTGTTACTGGTTCTTGGTTTATCATCAATTGTCCATGGGGAATTTGGTCCTTACTTATCATCATGTATTTCGTTTTTGTAATATTGAATTGAAGGCCGTACTGCTGACTTGCTTCGGCTACACTATATTTAATTATCTAATAATATTGAATGACAAAATTAATTTTACTAGGTAAATAAACACATTATGCGATTATGCCCTGATTGAGGAATAAATTATTTTTGCTCAAATGACATTCCTAGATAAGAGAAATCGACATTTAATGTTTCGTCGCGTCATATTGGCATTAAAGTATGTATTTACAACTACATTACTACATCTCTTCCAGTAATTAGAATGAAAGATAAATTATATAAATCACTTGACTTGTCTTTACTTCCCAAATTTAATAATAACGTTGCTGTTATACTTTGACGCACGTTAATTATCATCTAGTATTTGTGTTGTGTTGTATTTTGTGGAATATGTGGAGACCATGGGATACTAATGAAATTGAGGATGAAGTTGAAGAAGTCGCTGCTCCATGTGATGAGTTAGAAGAAGTTGATGATGCGGGAGAGAGACCAAGCCAGCGATCAATGCATTTTTTATCCGACGATGCGAAAAACATCGTCTTGAATGTATACAACGCACTAATTTCTGAAGGAGAAAGCAATGTTGTGAGAAGAACTGCGTTTTTAACTAAAGTGCCACAAAGTACGGTTTTTCAAATTGCGAAAAATCAAGCGCTGCCACGTAAACGGCGTTCTGATTATGGGTGTCACAAAATATTAACAAAGCCTAATGAACATGCAATACGCGGCGTAGTTTATGACATGTATAAAACTAATGTGGTGCCAACAATTAAAACTATTCATGATACGATCATTGGTGACATGGGTATAAATTGTTCAATGACGACATTAAGGACATCGCTAAAAAATATGGGATTTCGCGATAAGAAGATAGATAAAAGACAACAAATAATGGAATCTCCGCGGATTAGAAAATGGCGATGCGAATACTTACAACAGATAAAAAAGTTTCGGGAAGAACAGAGACCGATATTTTACTTGGATGAAACTTGGTATGACACACATGATGTGGTTCAAAAAGGATGGACAGATAATTCTCGGAAATGCCAATTAGACATTCCACCTTCAAGAGGAAAACGTATTATAATTTTACATGTAGGCTCTGAGATGGGATGGGTGAACGATGGTCTCCTATTATCTGCGAAAAATATAAGAGACTGTCGATTGGACTACCATGAAGACATGAATTCAGATGTGTTTGAGTCGTGGTTTTCAAATAAGCTGTTACCAAATTTGCCACCTAATAGTGTGATCGTTATGGACAACGCCAGTTATCACTCAAGGCTTGCTGAAAAAATGCCAAATAGTAATTCTACTAAAGCAGAAATTACAGATTTTCTTTACAAGAACAACATGTATTTTCAAGAAACTTACAATAAGAATCAATTACTGGAAGTGTTGTCCATTAAGAAGTTCTCTAAAAAATATGTAGTAGACACCATAGCTACAGAACTAGGCCATAGAGTTTTAAGATTGCCACCATATCATTGTTGTATGAATCCTATAGAAATGATAAGGGCAGAATTAAAAACACACATTCGAAAACGTAACCAATGCCCCAAGTTTAGTGAGAAAATGATAGAAATAATTAAAGAAGAAGTTAATAAAATTCATGTAAATAGCTGGAAAAACTGTGTTCGGCATGTGATTGGCATTGAAGACCAATTTTTTAAATTTATTGATAATCCAGAATTAATTATTAATTTAAGAGACAGCGATAGTGACGATTGGCCATGTGATAGCGATAACGAAAATTAATTTATATATTGTACTCATAATTGTTGTTTTTTGTATATATCAATCAATAAACTGTAGTTATTTGTTGCATATACATATTTTCTATAATTTTTTGTCTTTCTTGATTGTATCTTTTTTTATTAACAATGTTGTTAAATAAAATAATAAGTTTTTAAACACTAACAAACATTGCGTTTCCGTAGCCGCATTTCGATTTTAAGGATATGGATTTGCTTGTGAACTATTACAAAGGGATTGTCGTGTGTACAACATAATCCCACCTGCCATGCTCATTAACCTTTAAGTAGTAGCCTGAGGCGTCCGAAATATCTTTGCTCCAACTATACCAAACATGGTGAAAGACCTGAAATAAAAGATGCATCCGCTATCAGCAGACATCCTCATTACTTGAAGTGGAATCTCCACACCAGTCACTAAGAACCATGACGCCAAAACTCCAATTTCAAAAGCAAAGTGTTAAAAGTCCAAAATCAAATCCCAGGTGTTAAATTGCCCGAAATCAAGTCGTAGTGGTCCAATTTAAACTACAATATTAAAGTAGAAAGTATTGCAACTGTTTATGAACCGTGTATTAAATCTATAGAATACTAAGAATCTCGATAATGCAATGATTAACAACACAGCACAGACATTCTTAAAATAAATTAAATAGCGCAAACTGTAAGGCTAAGCCTTCTTCTTCTTCTTCCTCTTATTATAGGCCAGTGGCCTGTTTTAACCACAAAGTGGTTCTTTGAGCCCTCTTTGCCCTTAGGTCGGGTAGGTGGCTAGCCTTGCCCGTCGAATGTGAGGAAGAGTTCCCTTGTTAGGGGTTAACGACTACCGCAGGTGTTAGCGTGGTAACCGGGGAGCGTACGATCTTTAAAATCCTTCTAAAATCCTCCGGGATTCGAACCCGGGCAGGCCGCCTGAGAGGCGAGCATTTGCTCGCCTGGCTATCCGCTCACAAAGCTAAGCCTAATCACAATAACCGCCAAGCAACATAATGGTTCGTATTTTGCAAGTGCAATCTTGTGACTAAGATTATTTTCAATAATATTCGAAGGAGTAAAACTTCATACCTCTGGTATTTACCGCGCTATGGCAATTTTTATAAAAACTGATCTACCCCATTTAGCCCATTTGAAAGGTAAATTCTGAAAATATTTTGTGTTTGTAAAAAAACTGATTCGCCGGACTTCAACTTCTTACATGTAATAGTTAATGCGTATTGACGATTTTTAGAAAGGCAGATCTGCTCTATTTAACATTTTTCGGGTGCGCGAATTTAGAAAATCCCTGAAAGTAGTTTAACCCGAATTGTAAAAAAAATTGGTATTCCGAATTTTAATTTCCTATTTGCAGTAGTTACCCTTTGTTGGGATGTTTAGAAAAATAGATCTATTCCATTTAACTCCTTTGAGGCGCGAATTCCAAAAATTCTTAAACTTGTTTAACTCGAGTTGTCTAAAAAATTAGCATGCTGAATTTCAACTTCCTTCCTGCAGTAGTTTCCGCTTTTGTGGCATTCTTTAAAAAAACGCGTCTATCCCATTTAACCATTTTGGGGAGTGAATTCCGAAAAACTCTGAAAATCGTCGGACCCTATTTGTAAAACGAACTCATTGATCAAATTTCAATTTTATGGATGGTCGGTCAAGTGAATAAAAAGGATAGAAACGCAGACAATAAAATCACATTTTACCTCTTTTATAACCATTGGCGTTGAGATTCTGTCTTAATGGTTGTCTACGTAGTATGTGGGGAAGCCTGCAAATTTTCACGTTTCTAACTTTTGCGGTTTTTGAGACCCCTTGCCGCTTTCACTTTTACCTATTTAGAAGTGAAATTTTAAAAAGTGCTTTCTAAAGCGTTTACAGAACCCCAGCTTTTCAGACCAGGAGATCCAGGGCGCAGAAGGTGTTTCTCCCAGCCATCCTCCTCGGCTACGCGGAAGATCTTCTCAAGGAGTTCCAGGACATCCTAGAAAACGTTCCCCTCAACCTCCCATGATCCCCACTTTACTGTACCATGTCACTTTATTCTTGTAAATATCCAATATGTCAAGCTCAATTTTCTGCACGCATGTAATATCTTAAGTTTATTTTTTTGTACGCGTGCAATATCTTAAGTTTAAAAAAAGTTTTGTAAACATGCAATATAAGTTTAAATTCATATGAAATGTTCATTTTTTTAATAAAAAAAAATTATGTACCAAGCCGAAGAGGGGTAGTCTCCTCAACGGTAATAGATTAGGTTTATCAATTAACTATTGTATAGGCCTAGCTGAATAAACTTTGAAATTTCAAATTCAATTCTAAAGACACCTATATGCAAAAGAATGTTCTAACTTTTAACAAGCACAGGAGTTACTACGGGTTCTATAATTCACCCTGAATCCAGATTCTTAACTTTAGAGGAAGATTAGGAGAAAATCCTGAATTAGTGTATCCTGGATTTCTGTGAGTAACTTCTGTACGCTAAAAACAAATCGATATCTCATCGGCCCTAAGAGATATTGGAAAATTCGTGAAATCAAATTTGATCCCTTTCATTCCCTTAGTGGTCCAATTTGAAAAAAAAACTTTCTTAATGGATGCTTGAGTCATGGAAGACATATATCTCCCGAATTCCATGCGTCTGGATTCAGGGGTTTGGGCTGGGCGCTGATGAGTGGATTGGGGCAAGTCCCTTTATACAAGGTTTATCTAATCGGTCTTACAGAAAGTACACTACGATATTCTATGTATGCCTACAGCTAGAACTGGAATATATTAAAATTTACATGTCGATCTGCGATCTCAAAGTTATATCGTTATTCGTCGATGGTGTTTATAATTGTCTGTGATCGCAGTAGCCATGAAATTAGATACATACAAATGATAACCATTACTATAAACATTTAAGGTTAAGTGTACAACAAACAAATAAGTGTGAGCAAATGAAAACGAAATCAAGCTTGGCTTTGAAATATTTGTTATATGAATAATATGTTGGTGGCACTGTAAGTCTATGTTCCATTTTTTAAAAACTGACGTATACTTCACGTATTTTGCTATTCATTGCTAGTCCAGTTCACAATTTTGAAGAGAACAAACATTTTTCAATGGTAAGGAGATAACGGAGATTTATAAACACACTGTATATTCAATAGATATCCCAAAACCAAAAAATATCGATATTAGATGTATTGATACTTGATATAACGATATTCAATATACAGGGTGTCTCTAAAAGGCTAGCACAAATTCATGGGGCTAAATTGTGACGATCTAGCCGATCTTGAGTCCAAAAGTTGATAGTTTTCGAAATACAGGGCGTCAAAGTTATTGTTTTTTAACTTTTTAAAATATTTATCTTAATAATAGCAGAATCTACACTATCTTTTTTTTAACGAGAAAGTCAGATCTGATCCCAGTTTCGATGTACATTGCAGAGAGCGGCCACTATCAACATTTCGCATACATCGAAAGTTTCATAACTGTTTTGTGACTAGGGTATTAAATTTCTAACAACAAATTTTTATTCCAATTTCTTTTCCGAAAAAGGTATACTTGGTAGGTGTCGTTCCGATAACCCTTTATGAGATAATTAACTTTAACGCACTCACGACTTAATACTGCGCTGCTATCTGTGTCGCTGCTCCTCTCAGCGAAATTTATGCTTCCTAGCTTATCTCCATTTCTTTTGAACAGCGTGCAGACGGCTAAATGGGCTGATTTTGATTCTGATGTCTCACTGTTGGCCTTGACTGCTCAGTAAACGGATTTTAGATAATTTTAGTATGGAGTTAGTTCAACGACTCGTTCAAATACTACTTTGCTTTTATGCGATTCTATATCATTCCACAGTGCGTAGTAATTAATAATACAACGTTCCAACCTTTTAACTTAACACCGTTCAAACAAATAAATTTGAAGGAGTTGTTATCCGAGAATGTAAAGAGGGTAAAACTTACGTTAATTCCTGAGCTTTAACATTGAGATACTCAAAACACCATTGTTTAACTCAGCCAATGCTCAGATAAGTCACTATCAATCGCTAATTAGGGGTCGCCGGTCAGCTTGAAGCCAGAGACGGCCGTGGGTTCTTTAGGTGGGGTGCGGCGCCACCAATTTAAGGTAACAAAAGGTTCCAAAACCCCCCTAATTTAACGATTGATAGATTCCGCCCCAGCTAAATTGGAGCACTGTAAAACTTAAAATTAAACACAAAACCTGAAGTAAAACAATCAAGTGGAGGGGAAATAAATGCGTTTTATTTACTCGTAAAGCCAGGCATACACACACAATATACATATATAAAATTAAAGGGCCGACGTACATGCATAAAAATACCCCAAGGATCCTTGTTCACAGAACAGACTGGAAAAGACTGGCCAAGTATTCCGCTGGATTTTGAACCTCCGCCGTATCTGCGTATCATCTATGAGTCGTTCTGCGTCATCCTGTTTTATTGAAATGAGTGCATCGCGCGCTTCTATTTAACGGAACGGTCTTACTGTTGAAACGTTTCGACTCTTTTGTAACATTATCCTGTATCTGTTAAGCCCTATTTTCGGCAAGTGCAAAGCCTAACTTATGTGAAAATTACTACTTCTATCTAACGGGTGGGCCAAGTAGAAGTTTATTTTTAAAAATGCAATAAAATGAACAAAAATAATTGTTTTCATATATTATGGAATACGATTTCATTCATGTGGCTGCCTCGTTATCGCCTCTCAGTTTGGACGACGATTTTGGTCGAAAAATATTATTTTCTGATGAGGCGCATTTTATCTCGGCCGCTATGTTAACAAACAAAACTGCCGCATCTGGGGCTCTGAAAACCCGCATGTGATCGTCGAGAAGCCAATGCATCCTACGAGAGTGACAGTTTGGTATGGATTGTGGAGTGGTGGAATCATTGGCCCATTTTTGTATAAAATGCTGCTGGAAACGCGGTTTCGGTCAATGGTGAGCGTTATAGGGGCATAATAACCGACTTTTTGTGGCCAGAAATTAAGGACATGGACTCGGACGACCTTTGGTCTTAACAGGATGGCGCAACATGCTATACCGCCCATCAAACAATCGATATTTTGCGCACCAAGTTCGGTAGTCGTGTAATGAGCCGTTTTGGCGATGTCAATTGGCCGGCTCGGAGCTGCGATTTGACGCCGTTGGACTTCTTTTTGTGGGGTTTCGTAAATGATCGATGTTATGCGGACAATCCACAAACGATCCAGGCTCTTAAGTCGAATATTGGCCGAGCCATTCGTCAGATAGAGCTCGAAACCATCAATAACGTCTTAGAAAATTGGGCTGACAGGATGCGCTACTGCACAGCCAGTCGAGGCAGCAACATGAATGAAATCGTATTCCATAAATAATGGGAATATTTGCTCTTTCCAATAAAGCTATAATATATGGAAAGAAATTATTTTTGATCATTTTACTGCATTTTTAAAAGAAACTTCTACTTGGCCCACCCTATATTTCAAAATTAACGCAAAAATAAACAAAACTTAATTTTTTTAAAGTACTTACTCTGCATATATTTGTCTGAAATTTTCTGTGTTTCATTTCAGATAATCATATAATCTGCACACAAAATATCGTCATCCTCCAACAAATAGTTTTTGAGTTATACCGCCAACAAGCAGACCGCTATTACAATACTTCCTTCGTCTTTCAGAATATGAAATTTCATATTCTACTAGTGTAATATGAGCCGGTTTTTGTATTTAGAGTTGGCTATATAATGCACTTATTATTTGACAGTAGTAGATATTTTTTTTTCTTCAAACGTTAGTAAAATTTGCCATTATACTGCTGGATTGATGATGCTAAACTGTCACTTTATTGCCATGCGGCAGATAACATTATCTGCCGCTCGTCAGCGGCAGATAAAGTTATTATCTGCCGCTGACGACTTTATTTGCCTCTGACGAGATAGAGCAGTTTTCTTCGGATTTTGTTATAAACGTTTGAAGAAAAATGCTATATGTTATTCGGAGCAAAGGTATCTTTATGTGGCTCGGCTATACTTATCTGCCTCGCCACATAAAATATAACTTTTGCTCCTAATAACATAATATACTATTACGTATTATTCCTGGTAAATGCACACTTATTAGATACTGTATACATTTGCTACAACAGATTAGTAAAAGTATCAATTAAATATCGGGTGATCAAAAAGTCTTTCAGTCCCGGGAGGCTATGGGAATAGTCCCTAATTTATGAATGCAACTATAAGTCATATAAAAATCAAATGTCAGGTTTGCCATTTAAGTATAAACATAATTGCCTTCAGAAAGATGTTCACCATTTATATGTTAGGTGCAAAGAATGCCTACTTTCACCAAGAGTAAATAACTATGTAAAAAGTACTATTTTCATTTGACTAACAGTTCTTCAGTTACAGCAAAATAGAAAATAGCTATTTATGCAACAACTGCTAGCACGCGTTGCATACAATATTTTTTCTACGACCTTCATTTTGCTGTTATTAATCCATAAATATCGATTTAACAAATGTTTGCATCTACGACACTTCTAATTTATGTCATAATAAATAGTAGGCCATGCGCGGGCAAATGTTTGCGAAGCCAGTGCTGTCAAGGTCAGTTACGAAATGTAATTATTAATACTCCACATCTGAGTGTATTCATTACATAACGCTTTAATTATTTCAAAAACACTTTACCTGTAACGCAAGAAGCAACTAGAATAACTTTACAACTTCACTTCCAGTTCGAAATTTTTGTTTTATAACCTCACTTCACTTTTAGCACTAGAGCTAAAAGTAAACAGCTGATTTCTTTAACCACCGTAAACTATAAAACGTCACTTTTAGTGAAACAAGCTAGCGCTAAAAAGCCTACTTTTAGTAGTGGTCGTAGATAATAGTTATTTACTATACAAGTGGGATAACAGCATCATTAATATACGTGTATGTAAGCACACAAGCATATTAATGATGCATTATCACACATGTATTGTACAAAATTTTATCTACGACTGCCTAAAATTGAGAAAAGTGCATTAAGAGAAATGTCAGATCTGTCATTTTTAAAAATATTTTAGTAGGCAAATGTCATTATGTCATTCATTTGACACTATTTCAGTTACGTAATGAAGTCATTACACAACTCAGTTGCGTAATGAAACCATTACATAACTGAGTGTTGTAATGAGCTTCATTACCTAACTGAAATAGTGTCAAATGAGTGACGTAATGCGTTACTTATCCCACTGGAGTAGATAAAGTACTTTATGGCCCCGTAAGCGACATTAAGCCGTAAAGTACTTTATTTACAACCATATGTGATTAAGGTCATTACTAACTTTAAACGTTAGAAAATGAACTATTACCAACTTTTACTTCTCAACCGCTCGGAAAAGTGGTTGCTACCTTGTATTATTATTTGATTAATGTCAGTTTTAAGGAATTATCAAATCCATTTTTCCAATTCTTGTTTAGAATAAAATTGTTGTGAATAAAATAGTATATATACTCGGTGAACGTTTTCATTACAGTCTCACGCTATAGCGCACTTCGGCCATGTGCGTCTCGGTAAGCTGTCTTACCCCTCAGCTGTAATACAATGTTTTCCACCTCAGTACGTAGTGTACTATTACAGCCCCCTCAGGGTCTTGCTTGACAAGCAATGACATTGTAGGTTGCCAAAATTGTAAAAATTATAAATCTGGTTTTCATTCAGTCATTCATTATATTTTATAATTTTCACGACGCGGCCATAGATGCCTTCTTACGCTTTTGGTACATAAATAACTATCATTGTGACATGCTTCTAAGTGGCAACACAATTTGCTTAACATCAGAGTTATTTACTTCAGTCAATTCAACAAAAAATAAAAATGTTTAGTTTTAGTAAGTACAAATATAAAACTTGATAATCACAGCGCTTTATTGAGTGATTTTATTACACAATTATTCGTTAATTTACATGGTACGGATAAACAGATCGGAATAGATGTATAAATAGTTTTTCAAGTAGTATGAAAAATATTAGGGGAAAGCTAAAGATATTTTTGTTGTGGCACACTCCGTATGTACAGACTCGATAATATGTTGTACTGCTTTACTGTTTAGCTCTACCTACATACATTTTTATTATTTTATTTTTTAAATTTGCACTATTTGTTTATATGTTCTATCTGAAGTATATTCGTTTCATTAGCATATACCCAACTTTGATAAGGTTGTGTTTGCAAATGTACATATATAAAAATTTTTGCGGGTGCACTTTTAAAGAGAGTTATTACTCCGTGCTAGTAGATTTTGTTCATAGTTTTGATTCCTTGCTTTTAGTTGGTAAAAATAAAATTTAATAGTATATTATTAATAAACACAATTGCTTTTTTAAAATTTTATTATTTTAAAAACATCAGAATACAGAAAATTATATTTTGAACTTATTTTTAGTTTGTATAATGTATGTATTGTGAAATATACAGTGCTTCATATAAACAATAAAATTTAATATTTGAATGGAATGGGAATTGAATGAATTATATTTTTTTACAGAAGGATGAAAAACTAAATATTTTGTTTAAAAATGCCGAGTATGTGTAAATGAAGTTTTAAATTGCTATTATTTGCGGTTTTTAGTTTTCACTGGCATATTAATGCACTTAAACAAGTTGCAATTTATATAACATAAATCTTGTTATCGCTAATTTATGCCCATGCAATATAAATAAAGCAACATGAACTATGTGGTAATCCCATCGTTTTACATTCTAATTTATTAATCACAACTAAATTTTACTGCTAAAACAATTACAGCTTTCTTGAAGTTTCCACATTTGTAACCGCAGAAGGAGCGGTTAAATTAACTCTCATTTCCGTGCGATTGTCTTAAGCAAGCATCATCCAAAGAGGCGATTAAATGACATGCACAGGTATGTGTTCCTTGGCGTGTGACAGAGAAAAAGAACAATTAGAGCGTGGATTACTCGTGATTACATTCCCAAGGATAATCGGAGCAAAGTGGAAACCGAAACTGCAATTAATAACAGCATCGCGTTTGTTGCGAGAGCAGCATGCTGCCTCCGATAATATTAACTTTGCTTTGTAATAATCTGATTCTGTTCACGCCACTCATTAGCATTCTTACCAGAAAATTCTAGTAATTAGGAGTAATTTGGTTTTGAGGTTAGCAATGTTTTAAAAGTAAAGCTTCTTACGGTCGGTCGTTGTCGAATAAATCGCACTCTTAGAGATTTTACGAGTTGAAAAGTAACACAGCCAATCTACAGAGTTTCGGTTTCAAGTTTATAATGTATTTGGAATTTAATGTTCATGGCATCCGCAAAGGAAATTATTCGAGTGAAAGTAGCAACGTAGTAAATCCGCCTGAATGATTCTATTTATAGCTTCGACGAATTTTTATTTTAATGATTTTATAGTCTTGTAATAACGTCTTGCAAAATTGCGAAAAATTAAGTAGTGCAGAAAATCGCACTATAAGACAATAATGTGTTATTTTTCGTAAGTTAATAAGCAATATTTAGAATTAAAACAGGTCTGTAATTAAGAATTTCTTGGAAGTATATACGTCAAATTTCTATAAACCCTTTTATAGACTATTAGTAGACATGAAATATTGCTGAAAAAATCAAAATGAATTCAAAATGTGTTTTTATTTTATTAAGCTATTTCTAGTAATTAAACCATAAGGTTGAATAAAAATAAGGTAATTAATCCAGAATTTAAAACTTCACACATTTTTTAGTTAATTTTTTAAGTAGACATATTTTGAATATTTGAATATAGGTACCTACCTTACCTATGTACCTGTACTTATATATATGTATATATGAAAGTTTTTTTAATACAGAATTGGACAGAGGAGTTTTATATTAACGGCTTGAAAATTGATTTTCTCATTTTTTTGCCAGCCTGTTGAATATAGGCCTCTTCTAAATCCTTTCTTCCTTGCTACGATTTTTATATCATTTGTCCACCTTTTTTGAGATCTTCCAATACTTCTCTTGATTTCTCTAAGTCACCATTTGGTTATTTTATATGTCTATTTCTCAGTGTTAGTCTGTGACATTAGTTTTTCTGCGGATTTCTGTATTTATTATTCTGTCTTTAAAAAATTAAACGCAGAATAGCTGGCCTGGGCAGCCTTTGGCAAACTTAGCGATATATTAAGAGATAGCAAGGTATCTGTCTATTTGAAGCGCAAGGTGTATGATATCTGCGTATTACCAGTATTACCATGGCTTTAACGAAGAAGAGTGTTGAACAACCTAAGGTAACCTAAAGAGCTATGTATCGAAGTACAGTCGTGTGCAAATAAATCTGGGACAGTGTTTTTTTCACATGCAGATTCAGTTAAGAATTTGAAGAATATTTCCATGGATTTCCTCTTATCAGAGAGAGTTGCGGGCTTCAGTACCTGTTAAAGTTTAATGTAACTCTTTCTGATAGCAGGAAATCCATGGAGATATTCTTCAATTCTTAACTGAATCTGCATGTGAAAAAAACACTGTCCCAGATTTATTTGCACACGACTGTACGTTGGGAATAAGTTTAAAAAGCAGAATAAAGGTTTTATGATATAAAATACTTTTTTTCTATAGCACATGTTAAAGTGTGCTTTTATCAACTCAAAACAAAAGGTTAAGCTTTACTTTAACAGCAAGGGTAGATAAAGTAGCACTTTAACATCAAGGATAGATAAAGTAATTTAATTTTCTAACTTTTGTTTAAATTAAATATGACAGTTTCGTATTATCATAGCAACCCAATCTAGCTACTGACATTTTGAAATGCGATTGACATTGTTAAAGTTCTTGCTATAGAAAAAAATATTGTATTATACACGACGATAAAGTTATTTCTATCCACTCTTGGATCATTAACGTCTCGACTTTATCGTCTTGTATAATAAATTACTATTTTTTCACGTTTGGGAGCAAAACACGGTTTCTACGATACCAAAATCGTGAGAGAAATAATGAATTACTCCCTAGAGGAGAGAAGTTTTCCTAGGGAGTTTTCATTATGACTGAGCAACAAGAGCTCACAATTATGTCAAATTTGAGGTTTGTGTCAAAACTGAAGCAAAACCTAACTTGATAACCACGAATTTGACAATTGTGAGTTCTTGTCATAATGACTTACAGTGCCACCAACTTTAAAATTTACCATAGGCTACTAATTTTAAAATAATTGTAACTAAAATGTCAATAAAACAGATTTTTCGTTTTATATCTTCCTGCAAAGTGAAAAAAATAGTATATGCAACTCGGAGAGTCTGCTATTTTGCTTCAGTGCAATTTCTCTCCCTCATTGCATAATCTACTATTCTATTTTGCGTTTAGAATAATTTCATTCTAGCACCCAAATGACGTCATTTGAGTGTTAGAATAAGTGGCTATGAAATGACGTCGTGTGAGTGCCAGAATGGAGTTATTCAAAATAGAATTTATTTTTTTTTTAAATTTATTAAAATGGTATAAAGCGGTAAAATAGAAAAAATAGTATAAACCACTCGTTGCAGAAGGTCTTCAAGCACTCATTTGTTCCTCAACTCGCCGCTATGCAGATCGTTTCGCAATTTCAAATTCGTGCTTGAATAGATGCCTTTTGCAACGGTATTTTAATGTACTAATATAAACTATTTATTTAGTAGATTAAATTGTTACATGGAAACAAGTTGCACAGAAAAATATTAAACGCGCAAACGAGAGATATTTTCCAAAGCCACTTATTTGAAGGTTAACCTACTAAACTTAGTCGACTAAGGGCCAGTTCTACAATCCAAGGATAAAGTTATCCCGGGAATAAATACCCTAGAAACGATTGTTGTAACAAAGAAAACTATGACAATTATACCTCGGATAGCTTCTTCTTCTTCTTCTTTAATCAGTGTTGAGCGTCCGCATGCGAACATACACCTCCTCCATTTCTTTCCATATTATTCTTTCCTGCGCGATTGTCATCCATCTCCTCCCGGCAACCTTTCGAATATCGTCATACCATCTCTGTAAGGGGCGTCCTACGCTTCGTTTTCCTGCCCATGGTTTCCACTCGGTTGTTATTCGTGTCCATTTCATTGGCTGCATTCGTGCAATGTGGCCTGCCCATCTCCATTTCATTCTCATTATTCTATGTCCCACGTCTTCCATTTTTGTTTTTTGCCTAATCCATTGTATTGTCTTTCTGTCTTTTAGCGTTATGTTTAATATAGATCTTTCCATATATCTTTGCGTGGTCTGAATTTTATGTAGTGTTTTCTTTGTAAATGCCCACGTTTCTGTGCCATATGTCAATACAGGGATGATGCAGCTTTCCAATACCTGTACTTTCATGCGAATTGTAAAATTCTTGTCTCTGTTTCTCAATATGTGACTCAGCCTCCCAAACGCTGCCCATGCTAGTTTTATTCTACGCTGAAGGTCTGAATTTTGCATGTTTTTGTCTATTGTCAGTGTCTGTCCTAAATATATATATTGGTCCACTTTTTCTACTTCTTCTTCCCCTATCTGTATTCTAATATTATGTTGGTTTGAGGATCTGTACATCATTTTTGTCTTGTTCATGTTCATTGTTAATCCGATTTCTTCTGATTTTTCTTTAAGTTCCTGTAACATTTCTTGTAGGTCCGCTTCCTTGTCTGTTATTATCACCACATCGTCGGCATATCTTAGATTATTGATTCTGTGTCCGTTAATAACTAGACCTCGGTTTTCCCACTTCAATTTCTTAAATATGTCCTCCATTACTAAGGTAAATAGTTTTGGGGAGATTGAGTCTCCTTGGCGTATACCTCGTTCCACTTTAATTCGGTTTGTGTTTTCGTGTAGTTTTATTGTGCTTGTGGCTTCTTTATATATATTTTCCAAAAGTTCTATATATCGGGAGTCTATTCGGCAATTTTGGAGGGAGTCTATTATTGCCCATATTTCGACCGTGTCGAATGCTTTGTTATAATCGACAAAAGCCAGGTACAGGTCCATATTATATTCATGAGTTTTCTCTATTATGTTTCGTATTGTTTGCAGATGGTCCAAAGTGCTGTATTGTTTTCGGAAGCCTGCTTGTTCTGGAGGCTGATAATCGTCAAGTTTCTTGGTCAACCTGTTGGTCAGTATTTTCGTCAATAGCTTGTAAATTTGGCTTAATAGACTTATTGGTCTATAATTTTGTAACCGTGTCTTATCTCCTTTCTTGTGAAGCAATACAATTACTGCGTTGTTCCATCCTTCTGGTATTTTTCTTTCTTCCAAACATTTGTTTAATAGTGTTCTCAAGCTTTTTAACATTGTCTTACCTCCATACTTTAGCAATTCCGGGATTATGCCGTCTTCTCCTGGTGCTCGGTTGTTTTTGAGGTCTTTTATTGCGTGTTCGATTTCTGTAATTTCTATTTCTGGTATTTCCTCTGATCCCACGTTTGTTATTGTTCTCCTTTTAACTGTTTGAGGTTTCTCTTTGTGTGATGTATATAGGTTTTTATAGTATCTTTCTGTGGTTTCAATTATTTCTTTTCTGTCCATTATCTCTTGTTCGTCGTCTTTCTTAGTTTCTTAATTATTTTTATGTTGCCGTTTATTTTCCTTTTTAGAACTTTGAGACTCTTATTTTCTTCTATAGTTTTCTTTATCAGAGTGTTATTAAATTCAGTAATGTCCTGTCTGATATTTTTACGTACCAGTTTGTTGACCTCTGCATACTCCACTGTACCTCGTTGTCCTTTCTTTGCTAGTTCTTTCCTTTTGTCTATTAGTTCTTTAGTTTTCTTACTGATTTTTTTTCCTTTTTCGTTTTGGTTTCCCTTTACTTGTTTAGAGATTTTTGTTCCCGATTGTATTATTGCGTTTGTAATTTTCCTATTTAAACTGTCTAATGTATCTTGGTCTCTTATGTTGCTATACCATAGGTTACTTCTTAATTCTTGTTGGTATTTTTCCTGATTATCTTTAATAGTTTCTCTGTCTATTGCGTTATTCTTTATGTTGATCAGTTTTCTTCTCTCTTTATGAGTATTGATTGCTAACTTTGTTCTCACTAGTCGATGGTCGCTTCCTGTTGGGAAACTGTTTATTACATTCACATCATTTATTATGTCTTTATGTGATGAGATAACAAAATCTATTTCGTTTTTTGTCTTTCCATTAGGGCTAATCCACGTCCACTTGCGCCCTTCTTTTTTCTTAAAGAAGCTGTTCATAATGTATAGGTTGCGACCTTCTGCGAAATTTACTAGCTTTTGTCCTCTTTCGTTCCTTTCGTTTATTCCAAATTTTCCTATTGACTTCTCATTTTCCTCTTGTTTTCCCACTTTTGCATTTACGTCACCAATAATCAGATAATAGTGTGTTTTGTGTCTGTCTATTGCTTGTGAAATGTCTTCATAGAAGCTTTCTACTTCCTCATCCTCATAGCTGCTTGTGGGGGCATAAACTTGTATTATTTTGATTTTGTATCTTGTTGATACTTGCAAAATTATATAGGCCACTCTTGGTGAAATTGTGTGCATTTCAACTAGCTTATTCTAAGTATATACTTGCATTGTAGAATCGGCCCTAACTGAATAGTTCGAATAGTAAAACGATTGTTATTGGTCAAAATGTAAATTTGCATGGCTTGTGATTGGTCGTATGCATTCCTCTTCTGTTAGTGCTGATCCGTTAACGGATATTAGCGATCATTCTGGCTATTTGTACCTCATTTACCGCGGCTCTAAAAAGTCCCGTTGTTGTGGTATTGTACCATGTTCTTAAATTTTTGAGCCACGATATCCTTCTCCTTCTTGGACCTCTCTTTCAAAATACTTTGCCCTGCAATTCCAGCTGAAACAATCGATATCTCTCTCCATTGCTCATTATGTGGCCTAAATATTGAAGTTTCCTAGTTTTTATGGTCTTTATTACTTCTGTCTCTTTATTCATCTTTTGTAACACGGAGGTATTGGTAATATGTTGTGTCCAAGATATTCTTAATATACGCCAATATAGCCACATTTTGAATGCTTCAAGCTTTTTTGATGTTGTTTCATTGAGGGTCATTGGTTCTGCGCCATATATAATAAAACAGCAAAGATGTAAAAACGCAGTAGTTTTATTTTCATACGTATATCCAAGTCATGACTTATAAATAAGTCTTTCATTTTAACAAACGCAACTCGAGCTTTTTCTATTTTGCATTGTGATCCCAATTACTATTTAAAGTGGTTCCTAACTAATTGTATGTATGCACCCTTTCTATGGGTTTGTCTTTAATTATTAATTGACACGGAGGTATCCCATTTTTAGAGATTACCATATATTTTCTTTTATTTATGTTCAATGTTAGCCCATATCTTTCGCTTACTTGTGTTATTTTAGCCATTAATATCTGTAGACTTTCAATTTCAATATTATCTGCGAATATCACCGTGTCGTCGGCATATCTAAAATTGTTTAAACATTCTCCATTTATATTTATGCCATCTTCTAAATCTTCCAAGGCTTCCTTGAAAATATCCTCGGTGTATACATTGAAAATTATGGGTGACAGGACACAACCTTGTCGTACACCTCTCTGGATAATTATATCTTCCGTGACGTTTTCTTCCACTCGTACGTCCGCTATTTAACTCCAATACAGATTTGTAATTATTCTTAGATCTCGGTCATCTAATCCGACTTTTTTAAGTACTTCTACCATTTTACTGTGTTGAACTGTATCAAATGCTTTATGGTAATCGATGAAACAAGCGTATACATCGCAGCTCATGTCACGGCATCTTTGAAACTGCACCTGTATGCAAAAGAGAGCTTCTCTTGTTCCTGTTGCGTTCCTGAATCCAAATTGTGTTTGTCCTAAATACTCTTCACAATGTTTATATATGCGTTGCTGAATGACTTTAAAAAAAACTTTCAAGAGGTGGCTCATGAGACTTATGGTACGATAATCAGAACATTGTCTAGCACTTTGCTTCTTAGGGAGAGTTATGAACGTAGATTTTAACCATGCTTGAGGTGTTATATATGGAGTTAAAGATTTTTGTAAGCCATTTTATGCTTTCTTCGTCAAAAAGTTTTAGAATTTCGGAATGAATATTATCAGGGCCAGCAGCTTTTCCATCTTCTATTTGGACGATTGCATTTCTTACCTCGTCTACTATTATCTCTGGTCCCGAATTATATTCGATATCCGAAGGGCGGGGTGGTCTATCATCGTCTCTGAACAGTTCAGTTATATAGTTTTTCCATGTATCTACCTTCTCGTTTTTATCAATGATGACAATGTTGCTACTATCTGCGAGTCGTCCTATTGTGTTAGTTTTTGTTAAGCCAGCAGCTTCTTTTACTTTCTTGTGCATGTTGAAGTGGTCATACTTCTTTCTTAATATTTCAATTTCTTCACACTTTAAACTTCAGTTATATAGTTTTTTCATGTATCTACCTTCTCGTTTTTATCAATGATGACAATGTTGCTACTATCTGCGAGTCGTCCTATTGTGTTAGTTTTTGTTAAGCCAGCAGCTTCTTTTACTTTCTTGTGCATGTTGAAGTGGTCATACTTCTTTCTTAATATTTCAATTTCTTTACACTTTAAACTTCAGTTATATAGTTTTTTCATGTATCTACCTTCTCGTTTTTATCAATGATGACAATGTTGCTACTATCTGCGAGTCGTCCTATTGTGTTAATATTTCAATTTCTTCACACTTTAAACTATACCATTCTTGTTTTGCTTTTCTAATATCTCGTCTGATTCGTTTCTGTAAGCTTTTGTATTCTGTTGGATTTTATTTGACTTTTCTTCGTTGTTCCATTAACTCTACGATTGCTTTAGTCATCCATGCTTTGTTTTCCTTTCTTTCTGGTTTTAAGTGTTTATCGTATACATTAATAAAAAATATCTCCAATAAAAGTTCCTCTCCATTTTTTTCAGTTATTAACACCTAAAGACAGTAATGTAAGCATTTAAAAAAATTAAATGCAGTAGCGAATGGCGGGGTTGTGCTGCTCTATATAATACGAGGGTAACACTCATAATTACTGCAAAAGTAATAGATCAAGTGAACTATGGAAATCAGACTTGCCATGAAACAAACTTATGTTGGTTTCTAGTTTGATAGTTCAAATTTAGTTTTGATAATTACAATTATTGCAACTGAAATAAGTGTTGCTCAGAAAAAATAAATTTAAGCAGATACAATTTTAGAACAATCATTTACTATGACTTTAAAAGTTTCCATCTCAGAAAGAAAGCTTTGGACGACTTCATGCTGCATTTGGCGACCAAACGTTTGTGTAAAGGACTGTTTGTGTTTATAGCTGGTTTAATGAAGAACAATCGAGTTATATATAGAATTATCAGGAGTATGTTGAGCGTTGGAAAAACTGCAACAAACAATATTTTACCTAATAACCTTTAACAATACGATTTCTATTATATATTATGATATGCCCTACCTGCCTTTGCAATATTATTAATTACGTTAGTTAGTTAATGGCCACTCTAATCTCATAATGGGTTGGGGCTTTACATCCTGCCAATTTAACTTATTTTGATTTCTTTCAATTGTTTGGTAATATATTGGCTGTTTACATATATTGTTCTGACAATTATTAAAAACGATCTACACTGGTTGCTTTACTACTGATATTACTTTAATCAGAATTTTTTAATTAATAGGAAAACTCAAGTTTCAAAGTATGGTGACCTAGCCGCAGAGAAACAGATAAAAGTTGGATTAAATTATTAACAATTACATCGGCAATTACGTATGATGCGTTGCCTAGATGATGAAAACGTAAGTAAACAAACGCGACTTTAAAAACAAAACACTCAAGAGACGGTTCTGAAAATAAACACAAAAAGACGCCACCAACAAAATTATTCACTGGTTTTAATTTTAGGATAAACGGTGTGTTTTGACTTTGTTTATGTTTCTGGGATGGATATTTGGGCTTAAATCGCGCCGGCAGCCTGCTGTGCAAGCCGCTGATTCCTCGGCAAGCGACGCTTGCAGCTTGATTGCTTCTCTTGGCTTCCAACTCTGCTGCTATGCCCACCAATTAGGGCTACGCTGCTTTCGACGATGAATGCACCTATTTCAGGCTTCCAGTGATGTAACTCTTTCTATGATCTTCAACAAAACAGCCACCGAAAACACCAGCTTAACTTGATGCACAGTTCAACATTTTTACCTTCTGCAGAAGTGTCAAAAATTAATGAAAATTCTCTGGAGCCTACCGCGACACTCTTGTTACAGTGTTGAAATCATTTAGATGCAGTCAAGAATTGTTTCGTATATTTTTTCGCTTAAATACATACAGATGCAGTTTCGACAGTTCGAGTGACCTGCAGTTTCTAGGTGTGTATTTGGGTGCATACTCATTTTTGCATTTTTGGGACGTTTTGGAAAACCTTGAATTTTAGGGGATTTTAATAGTTTTCAAAATAGATTGATAGTACGATTTCCGGCGATTATTTTATGCCTCTGATTTTTGGTGTGATTGTTTGTGGGTGATGTAGTTGATTTTCCTGGAATTTTGCTGTATGCAGATCTACGATTCCAGATTTATGATGTAAATCGTCGTTCAACCGCATGAAATTCTGGGTGATGTTGCTAGAATGAAGCCAGGTATACTGGGATAATTATTTATTTATGCAAAATTATTCAGCTAAGGCCATCCACCAGTTCTGGTATGTTTTTATAGTTGGGTTTGAACATCGAGTTCGATATCGTGTAATTTTAGGTCTTTTTGTATTCTTCGTATGCTTCCTATTTCGTCTAACAAATGGAAATTAGCACATTTATGGAATATTTTTAAGATACTGTCTTAAAAGCTTAAATTATTTTAATTCCTAGTATAATTATATTCGCTTAAATTGTGTTCATCGCAATATATTTCTATTTCTCTTGTGTTTAGTGCAATTTCAGTAATCGTTTAAAAAAGCATATACTAAACCTATAACATTATGACAATTAAATTTCAGTTCGCCAACTTGGTTTTCCAAGGCAAAAGTTATTATTATCGGTAAATGAATACGGAATCTCAAATGTCACACTCTCCGAAAACAGTTACACTTCTTTAATTTTTTCAATAACTAAAACTAAAATAATACTGTATCTACGTCGATAAATAACCCAAATGAAAAAATTTTATGCACGGAAAAGGGTAGAGCCTACAAATCACAAGCTGTACAACGTTGATCCTCAACAACATTTATTATGGGCGTCTTCCGTATACCGTCAGACATACTGTATGCAAGTTTCTTGAAGATTAATCGAACATATATTAAGAATCGATTAAAAACCTTATATCGAGTCTAAACGTTCGTAGAAATTAGACAAAATTAAATACATGCTTCCTCATGGATTGGTGATGGAGCTTATAATGCAGCATACCGTATGTATGATACATTTAATTTAAATAATTGTATCCAGATATCTAATGGGTATCATGTGATGTAACAGTTGTATGTTTTAACTGGTGGAGCTGTAAGGGCAACCAGAGGGTTGTTTATATTTTGTGAGTAACAAGATAACTTGAACTCATACTCTACGAAAAATAGTCACGTTAAGGGTTAAATTCCGATTAATTGTGAAAAATAATAATTGATGATATGATACGTAGTAGTAATATAGCATTCTCTACGATCAAATTTTATACAAATATATAATTCAAGATTATTTGATTCCATTTAACGTGGTATATTACTACGAAATCAGTAAAACCAGTGAAAGTGAATGTTGTGGTATGCTGTTGAACTGTCTATCCAAGTAATAGAGTTTTCAAAAAGCTACAAAGAGTTTTCAGTTGGTCAGAAACAGCCAAAGGAGGTGTTTACTGACTAAGAATTTATCCAGTTAGGAGCTGAGGTAGAGTATTCAAGTACAGGATAAACATTCAGAAGGTTAGTGCCCATTTCTTACAAAATATTAAGAAATTGTAAAGGAAGTTTGGTGCGAAAGATCGATTTTGAAATTTACACATGTTGGAATTAGGTTATTTTTAGAATTATCATTTAAGTCAAGTTTGGATATATTTAACATTTGATTAAATTATTTTTGACAATATGTATTTTATCTTGTAATGTCAGATCAAGCTTCAATGTGCTGCTAACAAACTGAACGTATGAATTTAACTTTGTGAAGTGCCTGAAACTTGTATTTAATTAATAAAATCAAATAGTTATTATATTTTAAAAGTAATTCAGTATTTAACCATTAGAGAAAGTTGTTAGTTGAAGATTAACCCATTCAGCTGGGAGTTATGAGTCCCATTGTTTGTAAAACTTACTAGTCGAGGTTTAAAAATAATAATCACATGACATAATTTTAAATGTCAAATTGATTTAGGAGTTACGTCAATTCCTATTTATTGCATTAAGAAGTAAGATAAGTACATAAGTGCACTGTACCTGATAGTATTTCTCTTTTAACAATTAGTAAAAGGGTATATTTAATTTGATTCGAAAAAGAGCTTCAAAGTGGGAGCTATTACATTTTGACACACAACTTGGGACTTGATATTAATTGAAATAACACCGCGAGAAGGAGTTATATTACAAACTTATATGTTTTTTGTTTCAGAGTTTTAAAGTCGGATATAAAAATAATGAAGCGTATACATTTTTTTAGCGGCTTAAAAGAAACATAACATTTTGAGGTCTGATGTATATAATATTACGATTTGGAAAAAATTTAAAGAATTGGTTATAAACATAAAAAATATTACCTAATCTAAAGACTTCGCTTATTATCTAATAATGCATAATTAGGTTAAATCAACCAAAAACTGTCTGATTTGTGATTGTTTCGTTAACGGATGCACATGGTGAGTACAAAACACATTTAATTATAATTGTTTCCAGCTTTACTTTCAGTATTTTGCGTTATGGCAGAAATTATTATTTTAATGTTACTAAATAATGTGCCAATCTTTTATAGTTGCTTGCTGTTTACTGATATTTATTCAAGTTTGATGCAATTTATGTCAACCTTTACAGGAGAACTGCATGCAGTGCAATAGTTACTAAGTTATTCCTCATTTCAATCAATTAATTTCAAATTAACTTAAAGATATACAATATTTTACGAATCAAATAAGTTTTATATTATAATTTTATTGCTAATGAGAAACTTTCAATAAATATACCGAAACTTGGACTAGCGATCACAGCAGGTTTGATAGGTAGGGTTTGTTTAAAATTTTGTTGAGCATTTTCATAAATCCCTAGACATGAATTATTATGTTCGAAACAATAAAATTACAAAAACTAATTTTCCTAATTGTTTTGATAAAAAAGATCTTCAATTTTTGTTTTACACAAAGTATGTAGTTGTGTTTAGGAACCAAAACATAATTTGAACTTTTAAATTAAGTATGCATACATTTCGTAAGCTAGCTATTACATGCACAACAAAGATGTCAGAATTTCTGTCAGCATTCCTCGAATGACCCGGCGAACAAACTGCAATTATGCAGACTATCACTGTTTGTTATGAAATTAAACACGCAAGTGCAAATGCGATCTGAACTGGGGCAAATAAACTGAACCTTGTAATTTACGTCATAGTTTTATGTATATAAATAGGAAATTCCTAGTCAATAAAATAATACAGTTTGACATCTGTTTCTGTATTCAAACCTCTGCCCATTCATTCCTATTCATGCATTTTTCCTTCCAATTCTTAACTCCAAGCTTGACTAAATCCTCTTCTACATTTTCTAGCCATCTCGTTCTGGGTCTTCCTCTTTTTCTGTTATCTGTTGGTTTCCAATCTGTTACTGTTCTTATCGCCCTTTGTTTGTCAGCTCTCATCACATGACCTAACCATTTTATCCTTTGCCCTTTAATATAAGTAACAATATCTTCTCCTTTCATTTGGTTCACTAGCTCAAAATTCATCCTTGGTCTGTACTCATTTTGATCATTCTTTATTGGTCCCAGTATTCTTCGTAATATCTTCCTTTCAAAAATTCGCAGATCTTCTTCTTTTTTCGTTAGCGTCCATGTTTCTATTGCGTACACTACTACTGGCCGAATTAATGTTTTATATATCTGCACCTTTGCATTATTGCTTAAATGTTTAGTGTTTAACAATTTTTTATTTGCGTAATACGTTTTGTATCCCATTTGTATTTTATGTTTTGTTTTTTCACTACCACTGCTATTTTTATTGTAAATTATTATACCTAAGTATTTAAATGTTTGGACAGTTTCTAAATTATAGTTTTTAATTTTTAATGGTTCTTTGTTTACATTAACACTGTTGCTATACTTTAAATATTTTGTTTTTTGTTCACTGATTTTTGACCCTATTTTTGATGTTTGTTCTTCTAACCTTTCTAAAGCACCTTCTAGACCTTTTTTTGTTCTACTTATGATCGTCACATCATCTGCATAATCAATAATTTGTACATTTTTGTTATTTATTGTAGCGTTTACATCTGCTTTTCTGACTGGGCTTTCCAGGACTAAGTTGAATAATGTTGCCGATAACATATCTCCTTGCCTGACCCCTTCCTCTACCTTGAAACTGCCAGTTGTTTCATTTCCAAGTTTTACTGCTGCCGTTGTGTCCTTTAAAGTCATTTCTACTAAGTTTACTAATTTTTTTGGTACTCCTCTGCTGAACATTTCTTCTATAATACTCTCCCTTATCACCTTATCGAAGGCATGCTTAAAGTCAATAAATAAGTTATAAATATTCATTTGCTTTTTCTAATATTTGTTGCATTATGTGGATGGCATCTGTCGTTGATTTTCCAGGTCGAAATCCTTGCTGATAATCTCCAATTATTTTCTCAGAGTATTCTTGTAATCTGTTTTTAATTATTTTCGACAGAACTTTATACGTTACATTCAGTAACATTATTCCTCTATAATTTGCACATTCTTCGATATCTCCTTTCTTATAGATTGTAAAGATAATCCCTTTTCTCCATTCTTCTGGCATGCTTTCCTCTCTCCATATCTTACATATTAGTCCGTGATTTTTTTATGCAGTATATTACCTCCATATTTAATGTGTTCTATTATAATATCGTCACATCCTGGTGCTTTATTATTTTTAATCTTCATTATCACTTCTTTTATTTCTTCTAGTTCTGGTTCAAGATTTTTTGACTGGTTTATGTTCATATCTTCTGGTACCCTTATGTTTATTTGGTTTTCCTTGCTAAATAATTGTTTGTAGTAGTTTTTTCCATATATTTTGAATTTCTTTAGCTTCATATCTTGTTTTTTCTTCTGGGTCTTTGAAACCTTTTGTTTTTATATTAAGGTTTTTCTTTTCTCGTTTTATTTGTTGGTAAAATTGTCTAGTGTTTCTATTTTTGTAATCTATTTGCATTCTTTGTAATTTATCTTCATACCATTTTCTTTTCTTCTGCTTGCAGGTATTTCTTGCTACGGTGTTCGCCTCCTTATATGCTTCTTTATCCTCTTCCTTTTTTGAAATTAACCATTTCCTCCATGTTTTGTTCTTTCTCTCAATGGCATCATATTTCATCATACCATTCTTTATTTCTCTCCTTCTTTTTTTTCCCACACATGTTTCTGCGGTTGTTAGTATGTTCCTTTTTATTTTAGACCATTAGACTTCGATTCCATCTAAATTTTCGCCTTTGTTTTGCTGCTGTTGAAATTTTTGTGTTATCCCTTCTGCTAATCTTTTTTGCACTTCTAGGTCTTTTATTTTCTCTGTGTTCCATTTGTTCAACTTTCTGGTCTGGATTTTATCTCTTTCTAAACTTTTTGTTTCTTTAATGCTTGCCCAACGGAACTAAGTCTACGAAATTATCTCGTGTGAGACTGCACGAGACCGTTGGTTTGCGTCCCTTTTCAATTCCTGCACCCCTAAGACGTATTCTGTAATTGTCAAAATTATAAATCATACAGTCCACTATAAGATCCACCCTGAACAATGTGTGAAGCCAGATGTGGATCTTTAATCTCGACCCGGCGCGTCTCCGGGTGGCGGATTGTGGGAAGTCTAATAACGGCCCGGAGTACGGAAGTGATAAAAATCGCCGAGCATGACATGATGAATAGAAATATATTAAAGACTGCAATTTGGAACACCCGTAGTCCTTATGAAACTGGAAAAACATAGCACAATAAGAAAAATGAATAGAATAAGGATGTAAATAATAGGTATATCCGAAACAAGATGACCAGAAACAAGAGAATTCAAAGCGGAAAAACACATCGATAAACTACAGTGATAATGACGATGCACATCATAAGATAGTATTTCTCCAAGGCCGACGACCCCACCGTTCATAAGATCATCCGCTTATTTATGAACACCCTCGTCAACCTATTCCTAAACTTTTACGGCAGAATTCATTAGGTTTTCTATGTGGGCAACTGGCTGCACGTATTTTTGGTGTAATAAAACTCTTCTTTATCTCTTCCTTTCACATCGATTTCGTTTATGGATCTACACATAGCGATGGTTAACACCAACGGTTAAACGAGGAAGCGACCTCTCATCGAGAACCTCGTCCGAGCCGAGACTATCCACGTCCTCTCCGTCACAGAGACCCATCTGAAGCCTTCACAATTACTAACTCTTCCCATATTTTAGACCTCTCCGCAAGAATGGCCCTAGAGGCAAAGTAGGCGTCGCCTTTACCATCTATGGTCGCTTTCCATTTTCTCCCTTTAGAACCTCTAGAATATTTTTCAGTCTTTACGTCTCCCTTAATCATCCTCTTCCAGAAAACCTTCTGGAATTCGCTGCCGTCCATCGTCGATCCATTATCGTAGGAGATTTTAACGCCAGGAACACCACCATCGGGGACAGCGCCACCAACACCAAAGGGGCCGATCTTGCGAACTGCCTGCTTCTTTTGGACCTCTTCAGGATTTCCAACTAATCTCTTACCTACATCTAACACCTAGGCTGCTCTATAATTGGAGCAGCCACCAACATCATGGCCTCTTCAACTCCCTGCCAGGGTTTCAGAACTGGAATAACGCGCGTTGGGACGACTTCCAAGCATTCCCTCCCCACAAATACCCAGGAAGTTAATGCTACCGTCGATCTTCTCTCCACCACTATCCCCAAGAGGCTGTTCAGGTGTTGGTCCCCACCAAGAACATCAACCTCAGCCGCCCACCTCTTCTATTTCATCCGTGAGAAATGCGCTTGTATCGGATTTTTATTCGCACCATAGATCCTCGAAAATAAAAACCCAGTGGAACCGCTTCAACGTCATTATTCCTATTCAAACCAATAGATTTCGAAAACAACGCTGGAATCTACTCTGGCCTCGATTATCGTAAAAGGACTCACTCGGCAACGACGCTCTGCCGGAGTTGCGCTCCACCATGTTGGCGATGTTGTGGTGAACCTTTAGAGACAGACAGTCCGAGATATTTGCCGACACCTTGGAACAGGTTCACCGAGTCTTGAACGACCTCTCATGCTAATTACATCCAAATTCATCATGTCTTCGCTGGCAATCACAGTATTCATTCACTCCGCGTCATCCTCCCAGACCAGGCTATCCTCACATAAACCTTTTCCTTCCCATCGAAGAGAAGGCAGTCCTTGACTCACTGGGCTCTGGAAAGAACACCGCCCTCGGAAACGACGGACTCACCCGTTGAACTCTCCGTCAACTTCCCGCTGTAGCTATTACGCTCCTCACGTTGCTTTTCAACTGTTGTCTCCGTTCTGGTCACTTTCGCCCAGCTTGAAAAACAATCAACGTAGTAATGCTACCAAAACTCCGCAAGAACTCCTACCTCCGCTCAGGTTATCTTCCAATCGTTCTTCTGAATGTTTTGGGCAAAACTTTGAAAAGGTCCTTGCTAGTCCAGTCATTATAATATTTTAGGTTACAAAAGGTCATGAAGTTTTGAAACTTGGCAGGAATGTCGACCCATATGCCCTAACTATGGCTCTTAATTTGCGACCTCGGGAGGTCGCCGCTCGCGCCGCCATCTTGGAAAAATGGCGCCCAAAAACAGTTTTTGGCGTTTAACTTCGTTCCTGTTAATCCTATGCAAAAAAGTTCTGATGATAAATTAAAGAGAATAAAATTTGCTGCTAAACAATACTAATAATATTTTTTTGTCAGATCGTTAGCTTTCGAGTTAAAGGGCTTAGAACTAAAACGAACATTTTGAATTCGCAAAAAATCGGTATTTTCAACAGTTTTTTTACATTAACCACAAATTAACTTATCTATAGTTTGTTGTACAGAAACATTATTAAAACCAATACATATTGCAACTCGTTTCTACACCACCCATGAGGTAGAGTGCATCGGCGCGTTTTTTTACGTGGTTTCCCCAGTAGGCCTAATCCACAATCGAATTGATTACCTACTTGCTTTTCCGCAGCTTTGCACGTTGCGATAGTTTTGGCGCAAATGATTTTTTAGAGTCACCAGCCTCTTCTTCTTCTCTTTCATTCTCCTCGTACATTTGTAAGGAGTCAAGAATATCTGCAGCCTCATTGTCGTCCTCTTCGTCAGAATCTTCCACAATGTCAGGAATGTTTTCACAAGCTACACCATTGCAATAGAAAAAGGGTGCCGAACATTTTAACCTGATCTTCCGACACCCGCATGCCGTCCCACAGCCTTTTTTACATCTGCAAGAAATTGACTGGAGAAGTATGTCGGGGGCTGGCTGTTGTGTTGTGCGAACAAAATTAATCCCTGTTCTTGTTTTCTGCCAACCGTATTCCTTCGGGTTTTTCGTAATGCCATTCCACATCTGAACTTGATGATATGTCCGTAGGCAATGCTGACGTGCAGAATCTTCTGTCGGAGGCAGGGAGGTAAGGTTAAATTTGTTTTTGGAAAGAGCCTTCACAAAACATTCGTATTGGAGGGAATCCAATGAGTCGTTTTCATACGATGCACTGCAGCTGTAGCGAGAGCATTAACGTCTGCTTCTGGATGCTGAAAGATTTTAATAGTATTAGCCAACTTGTCGTTTTTTTGAAGGAGGTTGAAACATTTGATTTTCCCCTGGTTGAACAGAGCACAGGTGGTATCGCAGCCACTGAATGCATGGAGAAACTGAAAATTCTTCGCTACGGTATCCTTGTAGTTGAGGCTTTGCCCAGAAAATATCTGTTCCGCAATCTTTTCTCTGGCTGGTTTCCGTAAAAAAAACATTGGCATGATCTCGTGCCCTTGCGGTTAACGGAACCAATAGATCTATGTCTTCCCCTACAACATAAAAAACGGATATGAAGAGGACATATCGAGCGCTGTTTGGACTATGAGCAAATCCGCATCCTCCACGGATTGCTTTACTGTATAACCATGCTCTTCAAACTTCTTCATTAACATAGGAATTAAACGGCTTTTGTTCGAATCGGTGGGCAGAAACTTTTCTTGCGAAACAGTGGAAATCATTGCATCATCGAAAACGCTATCAGCGCAGGTTTGCGACCTGAAACATCGATGTCTTTCCGCTCTTTTCGTGCTCATGCTATCGAAGTTATCCGGATAATCGTCAAAAACTATACATGCGTTTGATCCTTAGTGCCGCTTAACGTATTCCGCATAAAGTATACAAATTGTTCCGAACGAATCGTTGCGATGCCATACCACTCGGTGCAACAAAAATTCACCATCCAGAAATGAAAGCTTCGGCTCTGTTGTTCAGGTGGATCAATGGGCATGAATGCTTTGAACAAAGAAGATTTGGTTGGTACTCAGTATGGTCTCTCTCGCGCAGATTTGAAAACGTACATGCGGTAGCGGTTTACATGTGTTCCAAAGTGGAAATTAATATTCTTCGGCGGATACAAACAACTGGCATTGTGCATGTGTGTAAACGTAACCCAACGTTGTAGACATGACAGCATATGACGACATTTACCATAATATAACAAATATCGTAATATGCTGTCACTTTAACAACGTTGTTCCACCTTAACACAAGTCCAATGACCAACTTTCCGCATTGTCCATGTCGAGTAGATCCGCCCTATTGCGGGACTTTCATTGGAACAGTGCATGGTGTTGGGGTCCCACGTGTCATTGTATGTAATGGATATACTAGTAATTTTGTTAGGTAAAAATAGATAAAGTGAAAAAAATCGTGTGAAAACGCAGTTTTTTCGCGAATTCGAAATTTTCGCTTTACTTCCCATCCCGCTAACTCGAAAACTATCAATCTGACGAGAAAATGTTATTAGTGTTGTTTTGTAGAAAATATTATCCTCTTTAATTTATAATTAGAACTTTTTTGCATAGGATTAACAGCAACGGAGTTATACCTCAAAAACTGTTTTCGGGTGCCATTTTTCCAAGATGGCTGCGCGAGCGGCGACCTCCCGAGGTCGCAAATCAACAGCCATCGTTAGGGCATATGGGTCGACATTCCTGCCAAGTTTCAAAACTTCATGACCTTTTGTAAGCAAATCCGTTTTATTTCTTTTTAATGACTGGACTATGCTTTCAAGCTTCGAAAATTTCTAGAGGCTGACAGCGTCATCCCCTACCTCCAATATGGATGTCGCCCTCAAAGAAGCACCACCAACCTTCTGCTTCAGCTTTGACGCCGAACTTGCTATTAATTCCGGTCAGTACCTTTTTGCTCTCAACTCGAGAGTCCAACTTTTTCAGTGCGCAGATGACACGCTGTCTGGATCATCAGCAGCGTCCGCATCTCCTACCCCCCTCACTTCTGATACTGGAATACTGGTTTCAGCAGTGGAGAATTCAACGCAACTCAGGCCTCGACTGTATTCAGATAATGAGTGCCATTCTCACAGTAATCCGAGGCAGTTTTGAAAGCTGTCACCCTTGCACCCTTATTCACACTTACAAGACCTTTATTTGGCCTATTATGGATTACTGTTTTATCTGTTTCAGAACTCTATCTCCTTCCAGCATGAAGAGGTTAAGAATAAAGAAGAGGGCCGTCGGCAGGAAGATGCTTCGTCTAAACTGGTTTCATCCCTCAGATGACGTTTGCGACTTCGCCGGCATCCTCCTTATAGACGGAAAATTCTCCTATCCCCGCGGCCAATTCGTGTACCGACCTATACAACAGAACAATCACCACAGTGTCACCACCCTCAGAACCCCAGCTTTTCAGACCAGGAGGCGCAGGACGAAGAAGAGGTATCCCCCAGCCATCCTCTTCGGAGACTCTCAACTTCCCATGACATCATTACTATTACTTTAAGCACACTTCACTGTATTATTTTATTTTTCTTGTAAGCGTGCAATAACTTAAGTTCAAAAAAGGCAAATGAAATATATTTTTTGTATTCCAAAGATATTATTTAGTTACAAAGCCGAAGAGAAGTAGTCACCTCAACGGCAGTAGGCTAAGTTTGTAGTATTGTATTGATTGATTGATTGATTGATTAAAAGTAGGGATTTAGATGGGTTAGTAGTGAGCCCGGGGTAGTAGTGAGCCCAGTTTTGCACTTCGACTCTGTGGTCTTTTGTGCCCTCCCTGGCCCTATTAAAATAGATCTGCACCTTCAACGAGTTGTAGGATGTTTTTTACGAGGTGCTCGTGTGTGAGAGCTGCATGTGGAGTTCCCCGAAGAGTTGCTGTCTTTTCCGGAATGACGCTGGACACTCTTCCTGACATAACGTACAGAGTATATCCCCTCTGTATATAACTATTTTTTGTAGGTGTTCTCTCAGGTGGCAGTGTCCTGTGACTAGTCCTACCAGCCGTCTAATCTGAGTTCGTCCTAGATGGAGGACATCAGTTGTTAGTCTAAGAGAAGGCGTTCTAATTATTTCCTTCCCCAGTGTTTGTCCCTGTGTGGCATCCCAGCGAGGAGCATGTTGAGTAGCGGTACATTTTTCTATGGCTGGTCGGATGCTTTGTTTGGGTATACCAAATACAGGTTCTGGGCCTATAAATGGGGTAGATGCACAAGTTTTTGCGAGGGCGTCTGTCGCTTCATTTCTCTCTATCCCTGTGTGCCCTGGCACCCAAATGAGCCAAACAGTGTTCTTTTCAGATAGGAGTGTCAAGTGATTTAAGCATTCTCTTGTTAGCACAGAGCTTACACGAGACGATTCAAGCGCTTTCAATGCCGCTTGACTGTCGGAAAGTATGCTTATGCGTTGTTGGGAATACCCGCGTTTTGCATTTTCCTGGACGCATTGCATTATAGCAAAGATTTCAGCTTGAAAGACTGTGGCTTTGGTCCCAAGAGATACACTAATGTCCTCGTTTGGTCTTACGCCATGTATTCCAGCACCCGTGCCCTCTGTTGTTCGGGATCTATCTGTGTACCACACTAGCCCGTTTGGCAGGTGGGTTGAGGTTTCTTGGGTCCAGTCATTGTGCTCATACTTCACAGTGAAAGGTTTGTCAAAAGAATACTCTGGAAAGCTGTAGTCTGAACCCAGTTTTAGGATGGGGTTACCTTCGCCCACTTCTTGTATCCGTTTGTGTCCGCACCGTTCCTGGTTGGTGGTCCAGTTTCCGGTGGTTTTCATTCTATGTATGCTCCAATATGGGCTTACCCTTTTAGATATATGTCTAGAGGTATTAGTCCCAAGAGAGCTTCCATAGATGCTGTTGGAGTGCTATTCATAACTCCACAGATGCACAAACAAGCCAGTCTCTGTATCCTGGATAGTTTTTTGATTACTGTTTTTTGTTCTACCTTTGGCCACCATACCAAGGTGCCATAGGATATCACGGGTCTGACTACTGTTATGTAGTACCAATGAACCATCATTGGTTTCAGTCCCCATGTTTTACCAAACATGCGTCTACCCATCATAAGGGCCATTTTTGCTAGTACTGTATTAATCTAGCTGAATACATTTTGAAAATTTCTTCATTGCTTCAATTCTTAGAGCGAGTTTCACTCTGATGTTGCAAGCTACAATATCGTTCGAAACCTGAGTCGATGTGGGTGCACAACCAGCAACAAGGCCAAATCTGCCTAAGTATCACCGTTCTCAAGGTACTCAAACAACACGAGGCATCAAAGAGCATGGCCTTCGCGTGGATCCTTGCTCGAGTTCACAAGGTGCAAGGCACATTAAACCAGAGAATGCTGGGTGTGCTACAAAGACCGTCTAAGCTGAAATTCAATTTTAACAAGCTTAAGTTTCCTTGGGGGTCTGTAATCACAAAACTTTTACTTAAAAATATAAAAGATCTTTAGGTGTTAAGTGATAAAGTGGGACACATTGTATAGCGGAGTTAAAAGCATCTTTTTAAATTCGAACGTTTTTTTGGTGATTTTGAAGAAATTATTTAAAATAGTCCATAATTAATAAAATAAGAAAATCACAAATTCGTCTTACATTCATTGCCTGGGATCTGAACTGTCTGGCCACCACATTAAGAAAATGTTATTGAAAACTAACAAAAAAAACATAGCTCCCGGCGTACGACAATAAATAATAAATACGATTTTTCTGGTGCTTAATCAACTTAATGTTCTTTTACATGTGTTAGATTAGTGTACTAACGACCTTACAGCGACCTTTAAGTCGAAATACAGTAAAGGTTGAGATTTAAAAAAATTAATTGATTGCTAAAGGCGTTTAAGATTCGGAATTTAACTTACTTCGATGAGTGTAATTCAATTCTGATATAAGTGTACTTTTATCTATTCGATGATCGTTTTTGCTTAAAATATTGTATAGACGGTTGATATCTGCTATTAGTTGACTTTTTTTTTATAGGATTCCACTTTTCCATAGATAAATAATATCGTAAAATTGTAGCAACTAGATTTCTCTAAAACGAAAATACACATGTTAGTACTGGAATGCAAAAGTACACATGGTAATGACACCCACTTGGTAGTTTGCAAATGTAGTATAAATGCACCTTTTAAGTATGCTATATTATCACCAAAATGAGTTTTCTATTTCAACAAAAGAATTTCCATTGTTTAACGTTTTGCCCCCTTTCGTAAGGAGATTTCCTAGCCCCTTTCGTTAGCTAATTAAAGATCATATCGTATTTATTAAAAAGAGCAACCATTATTTATTTCAAAATTTATATCAGAAAAGTTAAAACGAAATAATATTAAAATTTATCACGACACAGAGAAGATTTTATGGATAACCGACTTGGGAGACTCATTTCTGTATAAAGATGAATTTGGGAAATATTGGAATAACCTAAAATTAAAAGTAGAAACTTTTGGATTGGAGATAAAAACAATTACTGTTAAGTGTCAATACGAGTAGTGCTTCTTGGTCCGTTTTAAAAGACGAAAAAGCCGAACACAAAAATCAGCAAGAAAAATTAAGGCTACTGATTGATAGAATTAAAAGGTGTGATTATGACATATTTAGCTCATAAAAAGTGATTACTTTTAAGTATAAAACACTGTCTATATTTATTTATTTAATTATGAGCTTTTATATTGAAGCTTCGATACTGCGATAACTGTTTGATTTATGGAACTGTCCATCTTATTGAGTGTCCTATTTTGGGATAATATTATATGCTGTGGCATGGTTTAAAACAATCTGTTTAACGATTAATTAGTTTTTGATTACACAAAGAAGTCAATCAACTTCTGTGCATAAAATTAAGGACAGACCACCGTAGTAGTAATTATTTCATCTACTATTAAAACTGTAGCGATAAAAAGTTTACATTTATAACAAAATCGCATACATGTATATCTTATCTTATAAAGTTAATTTAAAAATCTTTTAACAGAGTTAATCCGCTTACTGATGTAGTAGCACCTTCTAATTAAAACTGTTTATTTACGCATTGTTCTAATTAAAGTCATTAATTTGTTATGTTGAGTTACAAAGGATGTCTGGTATTGGGAGTTTTCATAATTACATCTATTGTTTCGAATTCGAACAAACGTTTCTCCAAATTTACAAAACAATTAGTGTTAATTATATCTTTAGTCCCGATATGCGGAAGACTTCAAGAAGGCTAATTGAAAATAAATTGTTAGAAGCTTAAATTAAGTAGTTATATGGAAAACTAAATTACAATAAATACAATTAGTTACAGTGCAAAACTTGATTTGGAATTGTTCTGTAGCGCTTCATAATATGAATTAGCGAGTGATTAAAACCCCTTCATGATCGACAAGAGAAAGCGAACAACTGAAAAAATAATCACTTATAATACCATGAGTAGTCAAAGTTATGTCGACTATTTTTGCGGTGGTGTCACGAATGTCCATTGCGCTTTGGTACGATTAGGACGAGTGCGTTAGCACGAGTCCTAATCCCAAGCGCAATGGACATGAGTAGTGATACCACCGCAAAAATAATCTAATTAACTTTGACTAAGAATGGTATTCGAGGGACTATTTAATGAACCAAACTACCTTTTCAAATTAGTTTTCAGTAAATCTAGCATCAAACTACGCAATTTCTATAGTAACAGAACACTAATATTGACTTTTTCTAATAAAAATCGCATTTGTGAAAAATAGTCACTTGAATACCTTCTAGGAAGATATATCCGCTGATAATTTTTTTATTGGTCAAGAAACGTCAGAATTCTGGATTTTCATTGGTCACTTTTTGACAGATGACAGGTGAATTGAATAGTCACAGAAATTAAAATCAGAGGAACCAATACTGACGCAATTGTTTCTCAGGGATCCTATAGTACTCTATAAATGAAATAATACACTAAATACTGTTCTGTATCGCTGAATACCTTTACAACTAATTTGTTAAAGAAGAAATGAATATAGATGTATTAACATTAATGGGCCGGTAAATCATATTTCGCTTTTTAAAAAATCAACCTTGAAGAAAATAAACGACGGAATTTATGGGAATAGAGAATTATTAAGATAAATACATTCTTTATTGTTTCATAGGTTACATAAACAATTGTAAAAGAGAGCATAGGAAAATAGTTTACAGTGAGTAAGCTATAACAATCACGAGGCGAAGTTCAGGAGGTATCCTGTTTTTCCACTTAACCTACGATGTATTGAAATCAGAACTGTGGAATGCCAAAAGATATATATTATAAGTCACTTTTAATTAAGTAACCTGACACTACATATATAAGTACGAAACTCTCGCAATTTAGGAATAGTTAATGCAAGCCCAACTGTTTATCGGATAGAGCAACACTGAGCCCATGTTTGAATTTTTGAAAGTTATCTGACTTAAGCTTAGGGGGAAGTGAATTGTAGAATTTAGAAAACTGATAAGAGTATGACCTTTGACATAGAGAACTGGAATGTAAGAGTATAGTTAATAATCCCCTATGCCTCAAGTTGAGATGATGTACATCTGTTCTAAAGCTAATTCTGTTATATAAATACTTAGGACATTTATGCTTAAGGATTAAAAAAAAAAGTATTCCCGGATGTAGCACACGGCGACTGTGCATATTCAACCAGTTAAGATCAAGGAGTCTGTGCGATATATGTTCTCTTCTACTGATACATTATAATTTAATATTTATTAAAAAACAAACACAAGGACTCTAATGTATATCATGTCATTTTTCTACTCAGTCTTCCTCTGTTTTAATAAACTGGTGCCATCCTTCCGGAAGTGTCTGTATTCTACGAGAAAAAAAATTCTTTTGGCTGCTGTCGCACCCATTTCCGAACAATATCCAAGACTTCTTTATTACTACGAGGTATTTGTCTCCTAGAAACTCTTTTAAGGGTCCAGACAAATGAAAAAACTGATGCAGTAAGGTCCGAAATGTATAGTAAATGGGACAGTATGATCGATTTCAATTTTTGGATCGTAGTCAGCGTGTGAATAGCGAAATGGGATCTAGCATTATCCTGTAAGACACAGACAGAGTACTCGCGTTTTGTTTCAAGTTACCCCTACTGATATTTAATGCAGAAGAAATATCCTTCACTGTAATTCGACGATCGTTTCAAATAAGTGCATTTTAGTCTGTCAGCATTCTCATCTGTTGTCAATGTTTTTGGACGGCGAAAATACGATTCATTCTCGGCACCTTTGCAGCCATCTTTAAACGCTTTACTTCTTTTGTAAACGCTTATGTCTGATAGTGATTGCGCATCAAGCTGTCTTTTAACTCTTACACAAATTTCTTATGGTTTGATATCTTCGTTGATATGAAATTTACTATTAATGCGTTGTTCCACGGTTGAATGCACTCCCACTTCACTCATGCTTGCCAGTTGAACGAAAATGAATTGTGGCTGTTCAACGACTGAATAAACTTAGGACTCGTTCCAGGGCATTAATTAATTCTGTTTGTCTTTGTATTTTGGCGGGCAATTAAAATTATAATTCATATTTGAACGCTCCTCGTATAAACCTCATACACGCATTTTGCAATTTTTTAATTCGTTTAGCTGCGACTGCTGTTAAACATGGACTGTAAACAACATCACAGTGTATCGTATGGGAAAGCAAGAGGGCTTCACATAATATTTTCTTTAAATCTATTGTTAAAAAGGTGCGATTAGCGTAAAGTAACTTAAAATTACAATAAACCCTTTGCAGACATTTATTCACATGCAATTCAAACCTTAGATCAGCATCAATAATAATTAGTCCCAATTTCTTTACACTGTCCACAAAAGATATTGTTGCATTATCGATTGTGATAGTTACGGTTTCCGCTATTGAAGCTCGATAAGCTTTTTTTCCGAACAACATACAAACAGTTTTTGTTGGACTAAGCATAAGTGAGTGTTTTTTTATATATAAGCTAAGCGCATTAAATCGGTGTTAATTAGGTATATTCAGAGCATTTAAACTATTCTTGATGTCAAAGGAATAGTATAATTGAGTGTCGTCGGCTTAGATATGTAAATTGCAGTTAGAGATAAAATTATGAAAGTTATTGGTGTAGACAATGTAAAGAAGTGGTTCTAATATCGATCCCTGTGGAACTCCCACTCTTAACTCCAAGGGCCCAAAGACGACCCCGTCCAAAAATACTCTTTGAGTTCGATCGGTTAAATAGCTTCGCATTAACTGAATAGCATTTGAAGATAGTCCTATAAAATGCAGAAAGTATATTGTGTTTAATCATTTCAAATTCTTTACTAATATCTAATAGTACTAGAATAGTAAAGAGACCACGATCAGTAGCTTTAAAAATATCATCAGTGAATTTTAATAAACCTGTAGCACAACTATGGCTTGGCCTAAAGCCCGATTGCATTGGCGGGAGAATATTGTACTTTGTAATATGACTCCGTAATTGAATATCCATAACTCTTTAGATCAGTGGTCGCCAACCTCTTCAATGTGTTGAGCTACTTGTTAATTTTGGAATAAACAGCGAGCTACCCACACGGAAGCCACGTTACGCAACGTAAATGAAATAATCCACAGTTAATTTATCATTATATGTATTTATTTTACTATTTATTTAACTGGTAATACATAATACATAGGTACTAATAATAATTACATTCCTACCTACCAAACGAAGTTGTTTGAAAAATAAACACAAACTTTTATCCAGCCACAACGGCATGTCACGTAAGATTTAAAAATAGTTAATAATAACAACAAAAAAGTAACGCACTATCATGAACATAAACATTGAAAAACAAAAAAGCACGTTCAATGAGAAGGCTGACACTCAGACTCATCGATAATTTTTTTAATGTTTGCAGTATAATTTGATACAGCCATTCGAATACAATTATCCAAATGTTCATCTGTAAGTCGATTGCGATATTTGTTCTTAATAAACTTCATATTGGAAAAAAAAGATTCACACAAATAGGTTGAACTGAATAATGCTTTCACTTTCAAGGCAACACGGCATAGAACTGAATATTTGTCTTTACTTACAATAGGCCAGATACATTTGGTACTTGAGACTAACGATTTTAAGGCTAAATCATTTTGAAAATCAATTACTTCCATTTCTGTTGCAGCGATGTCTTCGCCAAAGTTCTGCATAACACAAGTTGCAAACTGTTGGATATCAATTTCCATAAAGGGTGAAACAACAAACTGCGCTACTAAAGCCATTTCGTTGAAATCCTTAAAACGATTTTTGAAGTTATTCTTCAGGGTAGAAACTATTTCTACATGATATTTGCTGTCATAGGGTTCTAATGGATTTTGAGATATTTTTTCTGAAAGAATAGGAAAATGCTTGGCATCGCTGTTAATTAGGTTTTGTTCCCAAAACTCCAGCTTTTTGATAAATGCTTTTATATCAGAAATCATTTCTGCTAGTTCTTTGTCTCTCCCCTGAAGCTGCAAATTAAGTTCGTTTAATTTCTCGGTAATGTCCACGAGAAAACCAAAATCTCTAAGCCAGATTGAATTTTCTAGTTCCGGAGTCGGTTCATCGCGTTTTTTGAAAAATTGAACTATGCCAGATAGGACATCATTAAAACGTTTCAGCACCCGTCCTCTACTTAACCATCGGACTTCAGAGTGAAGGAGTAGGTCCCCGTATTGACAGTCAACTTCATCGGCCAAGGTTTTGAATAATCTTCTTTGTAACGCTTGAGCTCTAATCTTGTTCACAATTTTTACCACCAGTTTCATAACGTTGTTTAGTTTCAGGAAATTTCCACATAATGCTTCCTGATGGATAATGCAGTGGTAAGAGAGAAATTGCGGAAAAGTTTCATCTTTACGACATAACGCCACCAGACCCTTATCAAAACCCACCATAGCTGGAGCGCCATCGGTTGTCAAGCCTACCATTTTCGATATTGGAATTTTCTCGGAAGAAATAATATTTTTTAAATGAGAAAACAACTCCTGTCCAGTAGTGTGTCCTTTCAGTGGAATAAACTTCAAAAGATCTTCTTTAATCGTAAAATCACTAAAAACCATCCTGACGAACACGGCCATCTGGACAGTGTCAACGACATCTGTTGATTCATCCAGTTGAAGTGAAAAATAAACACAGTTATCTAAGTCAGTTCTTAACTGTAAAAAAATATCATTGCTCATTACTTCTACACGTCTCATCACTGTATTAGCAGAAAGTTGCATAGATTTTATAGCTGAAACTATCTCGTCTTTGTTTCTAAAGTTGGCAAATAACGAGTCAGCAGCTTCTAAAAACGCCTGTTTTATCATTTCCCCGTCTTCATAAGGTTTCTTTTTTTGTGCAATTATCTGGGACACACGGTACGATGCTTCAGTTGCAGCCTTATTTTTGTCGATTGTTCTTAAAAATATTGATTGTTGTCCAATTAACTGCTTTTTTAACTGTTTCAGTTTCTCCTTTCTGGCGGCAGAATGTAGTGGGAATGATTTTTCAAAATTAGAATGTACAGTTTTATGATGTCTCTCAATATTTCCTTTTTTAGCAACGGAGACCGAAGTATTACATAACAAACACACATTTTTATCTTTAACTTCTGTAAAAAAGTATTGTTCTTCCCATTCCGAATGAAAGTGGTATGTCTTTACCTTCTTACAACTGCTTGCCATAATATTATTTTTTGTTGTTCACTACTAACCCAACCGCTGGACGTTGGTTACGCGTTCAGTTTTAAACTAAGCGCAATGTCGCCGCGCCGTGCGTATTTATCCCGTTCAAAGCAATCCAGATCGTTCTCGAACACTAACGCACTGGTCCGGCTGGTCGGTTTTAGCCGATTCTAGCCGATTCTAGCTTGATGGCGTCAGCGGCAGATCGCTCGCCGCAACGTTGCCGCTGTTTATGTTTAATATTATGACAATTAGATTTTTTTGTGGAATTTTAGGAAGCTTCTCTGATTTTGTATTTTTTAAATTAAAATCGTTGTGAGAGCTACCAGAATTGCCCCCGCGAGCTACCGGTAGCTCGCGATCGACAGGTTGGCGACCACTGCTTTAGATAGTGATAAATATCGAAAAATGCAAGGAAAATGCTACAGACAAGAGTTATTTATGATAAAGGAAGGCCACCTTTCATGAGTCAGAATTCGGTTTAGTTTTTGAAAGAAAATGTGAGTGAAATATTTTCTTCAACAAAAACATTAATTTCAAATGAAATAGAATACGGTATTAGGATTCATATAATTGAAATCTCTTGAAATTTAGAGTTATCAGAATAAATGAAATACATTATGTAGGTTTGCATATAAAGGAACATGTTCATACGAATTTCAAAATAGAATAATCGCTATTCAGATACACACCATGCAATATATTTCCTAGTAAGTGAAATATCCATAAAAGTGATATATTAGAAAAACTTCTTTCAATTTGATGATGACGATACAGCTGAACAAAAATGTTTGTCGTTAATTAGTGACTTAAATACGATTTTAAAATAGAAGATTGCGTGCCTGTACTGATGGCATATGAAAGCTGTTGTGTTGTTAGTTATAAGAAAACCTGACTTTTTCAAGGAAGTACCTTTGTTGTTTTTCAAAATATTCTCAGCTAGATATTTTACACTCTTGTTCATTCTTTGTAACCACTTCTCGAAATAGGCGGAGAAGACCTTCTTAGAAGGTCGACAAACATCCTTCTCACGTACGCCTTTTTAATCTTTAAAAACAAAAATGAAACGCTGAGGACAAGATCCGGTGAGTGACCAACTGTACCCCAAATTTGTGTAAGACATTATAGATTTTGCGCCGTATGCGAAGCTGCATTGCCTAGTGTAATAAAATAAAACGCAAGTTAGGTCTTCACCAATTACTACACAATCTTTCAAAAAATGAAGAAGGCAATTTTTTATATATCAAACAGAAGTTATAGTTTCACGACTGCTAAGAAAAATTCCTGCAAATGGATCACTGAAGAAAGTAAAAATTTTTTTTGTGTATACTTCTACTGCTAAGAACTGTTGCTGTCGTAGCTTCATTTTCAAAAATCCAAACACTTGATTGTTGTTTAGTCGTCGGAATAATAATTATACATCGGAAACGCATCACTCGCAACAATATTAAACACCAATAACCTGCATCGAACTTTTCTAATGTAAATCAGCAGTTGGCGTGAAATGTTAGCTAATGTAGATGATTAACATCTAGTTCTTGTTGGATATCTCCAATACATTAAGTAAATTTTGAGTAGCACTAACGATTTCAGCACAAAAAGCTAGTGTAAGTCGTCCAGGTCTAGGCCCGTCTTCTAACGTAGACACCGCTAATGTTTAAATTCCCACAACCAGCGACTAACTACTTAGAGATAACGAAGAATTATGGTCGCCAAAAGCTGCTATTAAATATTCGCGTTTGGTCGTATGTCAAACTTATTTTATAATAGTAGAAAATAATTGCTCGTAAAGCATTCCGAGGCACTTCTATGGTGCCTAGTGGATAACAAATAACTTTTAAAAATCTAAAACTTGTCTTTTTATACGCTTTAATCCGATGATCCCAAATTTGTAACTGGAAACTGTCAAAAGAATGAGCTCTCAATTTTTGTCAATGTTTTTATTTTTAACGTGCATGGCCTGCTACTAACAATTAACAGAACATCCCTCGTACATGGATTTCACCTACAGTAGATCTTATAAATCGCAAAATATATGTAGTTCATTGGAGATTGGAGAGACTGAATCGTGGGCAAAGGAATTTGGATTACGGACAATATTTAGCAACTCCCGTTAAGCAATTGTGCGCTGATGTTCTAGAAGGTTTGAGAAAACTTTCTTACAATTAGTAAACTGATGATAAAAGTACTATTGGAGCATAAAAAGCAAAAATAAAATTTGCAATTCGTTTTGAACTGGAAATTTTAGATACTACGATCAAGCTTATTTATTAGTATGCCTGAAAGGTACTAGACTTTACCTAAATGCTTACAAAGTCAGTATCACTACATTAAAATAGGTATCCAATAAAATGAGTACAGGAGTCGTCCACTTTTCTATGCTCCCGATGATACGAGAACATCCTAATGGTTCATAATATATTTCTGAACGTTACTGTCATTATCAACACCGAACCTTTTCCCCTATATCTCCAAACAATCTCTTTCAATGCTACACACTGAAAGAAATTGCATAAAATTTAAAAAAAATTAGATGTATGTCATACATTCTTAAAGAAATTGAAAGAAATATCGCGTAGATTGCTATTCCAGTCGCTTGAAAATGAAAGGTTAATAAATTCTCAGTATATACTTCTGACAAGAATAATAAGGGATCAAATATACAAAGATATTGATTTTCTAGCTTTTGAGTCTAGCAATAATGCATATGTAGTATTTTGAATAATAATGTAAATATACAGTGTGTCCGCAGATTGAGTTCACTTAAGGTGTAAATGACAATTTTTTTTGAGTTAGATGCTAATATTCTCGGGATCAATCATGCTTGTCTTCAAACTAAGATTTTGAGAAAATCAATCAAATTCATTCATATGCACGGTGGTTTTAGAATTGAGTTTTAAAAAATTGTTAAGAGTAAACTACCATTATTAGAAGAGATAACAACAAAAAGTATTAAGAAAAGTTGTTTAGAATTAAGAGTAATGTCAAACAAATCTTCCTACTTTGATTTTTAATTTTTTTTTTAAATTTGATACCAGCATACTTTTTATCGTGGCCGTAGGAAGCACTCTATTGTTTTTTAAACAAAAGTAGGCCGATTTCTCTGAATATTGAGAGTCCGACATTACTCTTAATTCTAAACAACTTTTCTTAATACTTTTTTTATCTCTTCTAATAATGGTAATTTACAATTTTTTAAAACTCAATTCTAAAAACACCCGTATGTTAATTAATTTGATTGATTTTCTCAAAATCATAGTTTGAGGACAAGCAGGAGTGATTCCGAGAATATTAGCATCACTCTAAAAAAAATTGTTATTTACACCGTATGTGAACTCAATCCGCGGACACACTGTTAAAACTGAAAAAAAAACGTACAGTATCGCATTTATAAGTTCTATAGAGTTATTCAGTAAAGAATTTATTTATAATGCACACAGGCAACATATTGTGTTCAAGATGTGTTAGCATCTTTTCAATCACATTTGTTTGCACACCATTCTTCCACTAGCTCTTCATACCTAACTGTTGCTAATTATTTACTGGACGACCTTATTGTAACTTTTTCCAAACAACATTTTAGGGATGATCAACGGTGTTAAGGTCATTGCATTGCCTGCACATTTTCATGATGTATGTTGATTGATTGAATTGCGATTGGTGGCAGGGGTTGAGTACCACAAACACTGCAGCCTTAGGCTTTATGTTACTTCTCATGGCTTAATTTGCTGTCTGCTTAATCGCACAGGCTTCAAATTGGGGAAATTCCCCATATATTCCAGCTCCAGTACTGCTATCAGTGTTGGATCCGTCTTCGTGCCAGCTCTTTGTTTTATTCTAGCTGGATGTTGAAAGATTTATTGAAGTTATGCCTATTGTCATTGAGTCACTTCTCATTTCTAGTAATGGGTTAGTGATAGTGTTTGTTATTCTGATATGACCAGAGATGAAACTGATTTGCCAGTGTCCATTATATTTTAGTCTATACGCCGCCATTCCAGTATTTGCCTTGATTATGATACCTAGGGGAGGAGGCCTAGTAGGGTTTGCATAGTTATACATAGACAAGCCCGTCTTTGGAGTTTGGAAAGCTCCAGCTTGGCTTGCTTCTGTTCAACTTTTGATCATCAGATCAACTGTCCGTAGGCAACCATAGGTCTTACCACGGCAATGTACAGCTAGTGTACCATGCTGGGTTTAAGTCCTCAGGTTTTGCCCAGTGCTTGCTATGTTGCCATAATCGTTGTTTTGCTTTTGTTTGAAATTTTTTGTATGTGTGAGCTCCAGGTTAGCTTAGCATCCAGGATTCTGCTCAGATATTTAGCTTCTTGACTCACTTGCAACTGTTCATTGGAGCGGTTTGGCAGTTTGAGCCTGGCCAGTTTCTTTCTTCTAGTAAATTCTTCTTTGTTGTTCCCGACCAAATAAAAAGCTCGTTGTAGCTCTTTTAAAACTCTATTACTTGAATAGACAGTTCTACAGCATACCACAACACTCACTTTCACTGGTTTTACTAGTTTCGTCGTATTCTAGTATTTATAATAGAATATAATAATAGTAATAATAATAATATATACTACGTTAAATAAATTCAAATAACCTTGAATTATGTACTTAAATAATATTTGTGACTTGAAATCACGCTTGATCGTAGAGAATACTGTATTACTACTACTGATCAAACAGGCAATTATCATTCTCTCACAATTAAGTGGAATTTAACCCTTAACGTGCATCTTTCTAGAAAATTATTATTATGATTTTTTATTACTAAGAACAACCTTGTGGTTGCCCTTACTCCATCATACATTCATACAACTGTTATATCACATGTAATCCGTTGGATATGTGGATATTAACATTTAAACTAAATATAATATGCATTCTGTATGTTGCATTACAAAGTGGGTCATAGAAATGCATCTTTGATTAATGTTTTTTAAGCTTCTTTGGCCAAATGCACTATGACATTTCAGTCGATCTAATGAATGTACTCCCATAGCGCTTACAATTTCTATGCAGTTGATTCCACTTTGAACTGCTACAGGCAGAATAACGAAATTGTATGGAAATTTTTTTTTGAACTTTAAAATATAACGCTGAACATAATCGTATAGTTTTCATTTGCTGCTGTTAATTGAAAAATCAGATTCAGAGAAGGCCGTTTTCAACGTTTTGTAAGGTTTATCGGGAAGCTTGTGGTGGAGTTAATATCATTGGTAATACAAGTTCTAAGTATCACAAAACGTCGATTCGTTGTTTGCATGTAACAAACGTGCTATAAAAACATAACATGAAACTTAGGATGGATTACAGGTAGATGCCCATCTATAAATGATCGAATTTTTAAGAATATGCAGATTGTAGAAATATCTATTTCTCCTTAAAATCATAAATTTTGAGCAGTAGAAAAACTCAACATAGAGAAATTAGATAAACGTAATAAACAATTTTGAAGATAAAATGTGGAATTTCTTTAAGAATTCGAGAGAGGAAAATCTTATTCAAGAAAGTTCGAGGCATGGAAGTCCGGTGGTATTTAAATTAAAAATACGTTTAGACAACATACTGAAAGCATGAGAACTCGTTAACAATTACCTACATATATTAAATTTATAATTTATTTACAGAGAGTGTGTAAAAATTAGGGTTAAACCTTTGCGTAGTGTTATTCTTTGAGGAGTTTTAAATTAAAAATATTAATACAAAAATCTGTAAAAGGTTTTACGCAGCATCCTCGTAAGTGAAAGGTGGCACAAAAATTTGAAAAATCAAAGGAAATAAGGGGTAAAAATATGTTAACATTCCTAATAATACTAAAACAAAATAAGGAAACACTTGGTAATGTAAATTCCATCAATTTACAAATGAAAAAAACAGCAAAAGGCTTTTCTCGGCAAGGGTAAAAACCTGAGCAGTATACAGGGTGGGCAAATTCCGATGTTTTTATAGGGAACTTCGAGAACTATAGAAGATATGGAAAAATGGACGTCTGCAACCTCGATCTCCTTTTTCAAGAAAAGCTTAATGGTGAAAACCTAAATGGGCTATCATGGTCGTTTCTTTTAGAGTTATAACCAAAAGTTGGATTTTTCGACTTTTAGTTTACTTCGGTTATTAATTAAAACAGAGAAAAACTATGTCTACGTCTTTCAGGCACTTTTCTGGTAGGAATACAGTGACATAAACAGTTTTTCATACAAAGTTTCGAATTTGGAGTTATACCATAAAGTTGTATTTTTTTATATGGAACTCATAGTTGGTTATGGCATTATGGGAAAGATGATTTTTTTGTCAATACAGTGATATGGTCTCTCAACTTAGAAGGGCGATTCTATCCTGGTACACGCTATTCATAATATAGATTTTTTAGTATTAAACAATAATGCATTACAAATAAAACTTCACCTTGGTTTTCTTGTTGATAAAAAGAGATCATTGGATACGCTAACCTTTGAATAAATTGTAAATTTATTAACTGTGCGACTCCCGTGACTTCGTGCAGCGAAACGAGAACCAATCCAGCTTTTAAAATATTTTCGTTTCAAAGTTTTCCGGGGATGACTCTACGTAGAGCTTTAACTAATTTATACACAGCTTGTACACTGCTTACACGGTCTTTACATTAAGAAAGTAATTCAACGTTATCTTAAAATATCACAGCTCTCTTTTTATAAACGTCAACGTTGACTTCTACACACGTAACAATATACAACATTTAAAAATTTTATAATCAGGTACAGTTAGTTATTCGGATATACATTTTTATTAATATAGGTGTAATTATTGATAATGTTAAACTTATTAACAAAATACTCAAATTTTCTAAAGTAGGAAAAAGTTTCTCATACTTATATTTGAAGTTAAATGAAAAGTAGCTTTCATTCCGTTCTTAACGTGACAGCATATATAAAATCTATTTACTTATGATAATTTATTGCGTACAGGGCCACATATTAGGATTAGTTCGTTTGAAAAGTAATAATTCAATTTTACTAAGATACTAAAATAAATTGGAAATAATAAGCTGAACTTTAGTATAAAAGCAATTTAAATGATTCCGACATGTATCTATCCAACAATACTCGACAGGGCATACATAGGAGTAACAAATGCAATTGCAAGAATACAGGAAGCTACAGCAACCTTGGACGTCATCCCATATTTGCAGCTTCGCTAAATCCATCACATGTGGGCGAAACAATTTTAATAATTCAGCAGTCCGGCATTCGCTGTAACAACTTAGTTGGACGTAGTACTGACCTCGTTTCCCGTTAGGGATGCATTATTTAATAACTTTGAGAGATTTTTTTTTAATGAATTGAGTGATAATTGCAACCAATTTAATTCCACTAACAAGTTCCGTTAAGGTTTAATTTAAAAATTGTATTTATTACTTCATAAAATTTTATATATTTCTAGTTTTGTCTGATATTTGACTGTATATTTTATATGTAAAGTCATTTAATTGTGCAGAATAGATTTGAGTTAAACTTACACATACTTTCATATCTACATCTCCTATTCAACTAGCTTTTTGTTAATATAGAAAACATCACAATTAGAAAGTTGTAAAATAGGGAAATAGGTATAAAGAATAAGCTTTATATTAAATGTTATGTTCTGCGATAACTTACAACGTTAGAATTGTCAAAAAAAGTTTCGATAAACAGCTGCAGAAAGAGCAGTAAAATTTACATAATAGAATGTAATGTGATGTCAACGTTTTTGTAAAGCACTGACACTACTGACGACACTACTGTACGAGTATGATTTCATAAAAATGGTATAGTCTTGGACTTTTTACTTAATTTTCAGTTTATATTCAATAAGCTATTTAGAATTGCCATTGACTAATAAATAGTTTGACGATTATTCTATAGTTGTAAAATGGTGCATTTGGAAACGAGTGCATTTTCCTTTCGCAAGATACGCTATTAGAACCTTAATTGTAATGATTATTATCAGTTACGTAATAGATATTAACGATGCAAGTTTGATTATGAGCATCTTAACAAAACGAGTTTGATTACCAAAAGCCGAGTTTTGCTGCAATCAAATGAGTCTCGTTAAGTGTCATAAGCAAACGTGTATTGTTTAATATTTTATCTTCATCAATAAATTCTGGTTCAATGTATTTTTTATATAAAAAGAGTGCAGTAATGAAGTTCTTAACGATACTAAAATTACTTTGGTTAAGAGTCTATAACAACACAGATAAAAATAAACATTCTAAACAAACTCATTTTCTATTTACTATTCATACGGGTTTAAAAGCGGTTTATAAAATAAAATTTTCAGAAAATGATTTAATCATTCAAAAGAAATTCATAAGCGGTTTATAAAATAAAATTTTCAGAAAATGATTTAATCATTCAAAAGAAATTCATATTTGGTGTTTCAATTTGAGTCAGATTAAATGGAAATTTCGTCTATTATTAGAGCTAGAAGAAAATTGAGCATTAGATTTGACGCATCACTTAACTTTTTTCAAATTAAACGTAGAATGTTGTTATAATCTCTGAAGCTTCTTTGTGACGTGAATTTATAATTCATATCCTTATTTGGTTATTTCGCCACTCTGAAAATTAAAAATATTAAATAACGAACGTTTCGAGAGATAATCCGCCCGATAAATAATTAAAAAAGAAGAAGAAACTTAGCTTTTTCACTGGGAGGAAAAACGACCAAGCTCCAATAAATTGCTTGACACTGACGTTTGTTGATTATCTATACCTACTTGATCTGATCTTTAAGAATCCATAGCCTTATGTCTAAAAATATTGAGAAAGATATGAATACGTATATGCCGTTTCCTTAATTTTACGTTTATTTGACATTGATTCTTTAGACAAGATCTTTGTTTTATGCCATTGTATTTTGTGGTTGTTATAACAAGCATGTTCTGTCAGCTTAGACTTATTGTATTGATAGGTTTTCATCATATTTTTATGTTCTTTAACTCTAACTGCTAAAGGTCTGGATGTTTCACCGATATAATATTTCCCGCATTCACAGGGAATACTATATACACAATTCCTTGAATGTTGTTCTTCGTTGACCGGTTTAGTTTTTGTAAGAACTGACAGCAAGCTAATCATCGTTTTGAATACCGCCCTAACATTGAATCCATTTCCAATTCGTCTAATTTTGTCAGATATGCCTGGAATATAAGGTATAATTAGAGTATTAATAATAAATAATTTTTTTTTTGAAAATTTCATCATTAGAGCAAACAACTTTGGCTCTGTCGTAGAGACATTTTACAAGTCCTGTCTTTATGTTTTTGTGATGGTTAGAATTAAAATGTAAGTACCTATTAATGTGGGTTTTCTTACGGTATACTGATGTTTCAAAAGTATTTATTGTGCGTGTGATTAGTGTATCAAGAAAAGGTAACTGATTGTTTTGCTCTGTTTCTAATGTGAATTTGATGGAGGTTCTTTTACTGCTAACATGTTCACGAAATTTGTCCACCTTATCCATATCATGAGGACAAATTACAAAAACGTCATCGACATATCTCCACCAAACTACTGGTTTGTTGGTGTATCTGTACACAAGTCTTCCATAAAAATGTTACTAACAATGGGAGATAAAGGAGAACCCATTGCCATCCCGAAATCTTGTTGGTAAAATTCATTGTTTAGTTGAAAGTATGTCGTTTTAATGCATAATGTTAAAAGTTCCATAATGGTACCAACGTTTAATGTTGTTCGTGTATGTAATGTGTTATCGTTTTGTAGCCTATGTTTAATGATGTTGAGTGTTGTGTCTACTGGAACATTAGTGAAGAGACTAACTACATCAATAACCATTAAGTGTTGTGTGTTTATGTTTGCTTCTTTAAGTTTTTTAAGAAAATGTGGCGTGTCCTTTATATGTGTCTGTGTTTCCTGATATAGGATGCAGTATTTTAAGTAAATATATAGCTAAACTGTGACACGGTGAACTTATCGAACTAACTATAGGCCTAAGTGGTACATTCAATTTGTGTATCTTTGGTAATCCATAAAAATGTGGTGGTTTATTGTAGTGTGGTGTTAGTGCACGTTTTACAAAATCTGTAAATTGTTGTTTGTGTTTGTAAAGAGTTTTGTATATTTCTGTTTCTATTGTATGTGTTGGATCTTTATTTAGTTTAGTGTATCAATGACTAGTCGGTAGTTCACTTTTTTCGGATACCTTGTATAGTGTTTAAAGTAGGCTCGAGGATGAAGCCATGTGGAACTCCTGCTGTAATGTCGTTGAATTCTGACAACCGTAAATGAATTCTCACTGTCAAAGTCATTTTATCAAGAAGAAAGGAGGGAGATTCAACTAATTAGCTGGTAAATCAAGCCATCCCACCAGATGCCAGTGCAGGTCTGAGCTACGTAAAAAAAGTGATCCTGGGATGTTGTTAGGTTTCGAATTCATTTGATAAAAGATGGTGATTCTTAGCAACTGATGAGTAGTTGAATCATTATTACGAAAACCGTATTGTGTAACAGGGATACCGTTCTTTTCAGTCACGAAAGAAAAGAGACGATAGCGAATACTTTTCTTGAAGAGCTTGAATGGTGCACATATTACAGTAATTCATTACCAGGTGAAGTTTTTTTTGCAGATTTGGAAGCAGAATGATTTCGGTTTGCTTCCAAGTGTCAGGGAAGTATTTAGTCTAAAACAGGCGATAAATAAGGCACCTATACAAGCCAAACCGTTTCTAGTTAGAATTCTAAGTATTATGTTCGTAATTAGCAAGATTTCCCTAGGGGTAACTTGCTACTAAGTTCTTGAATTTCACGAGTATGTAATAAATTGGAGTTGAGATAAACTGGAACTTGGAACACGTTGTGCATGTAAATGCAGAGCAAATAAGTTGCAGTTTCTTCTCGCTTATGTGAAATGCTCTTTTTAAAATGTTACCATTTGGATTTATAATGATACTATGCTTTTTCACTTAACGTAAAAGTCGATTGAAGATTTGCTTGTAGCGGAAATCTCTAGTGGAATTCCAAAGTCCCTTGCTCGAGTTTTCCCATTTTTAAATTGAATATGTATGTAGGGGGATTGGGTTTTCTTGTTCGCTTATTTTCGCTAATAGTTGCTGTACGAGTTCAATTAAACAAATATTGGTGGATATATCAATCTCGTTGTTAATATCTTCGTTTGTTATGCTTTTTTCTACCAATAAATCATGATCTAATTCCGAGTGGTAATCAGCATTGGAAATGGACGTTGGGGACTATGAATTGTATTGAAAGAAATAATAACTGGCAGATGGTGAGATTCTAGTTCACAGACGACATTTTGGTGGAGTGGAATAGCAATATTAAATATATTTAGATGTTGGTATGTATGTAATATGAGTTGGTTTAAGTAGAGCCATGACATGAATTCCTAAATTAGCAATATATGAAGTGTTGATCAATTTGGATTGTTGGCTCGACAACCCAATTACAAGGTTACAACAGTCAAGGTCTTCAAGTAGTGCAGTAGGAGTATTGTTGAGGTCAAGTTTTCTAGTTCTATCTTAATGGTAGTGTCTTCAATAGATGGAAGATTTGGAACAGTAACTGGATAAAGCTGTATGTTTTCACTTCCTTCGTCTAAAAGATGAAGTATTGTAATTGCGAAAAAATCACCTTCCGAGATTTCTTCAGATCTTTACGTTTCAGAATTCTTAGATGACGAAAAACAGGTTTTCTCAATTTCGTATGTCTATCTGTCTGTCTGATGCCAGTATAACTCAAAAAATATTTGTTGGAGGAAGACGATATTTTGCATGCGGATGATATGCCTTCCTGGCATAAAACCGAAATTTCGGTAAAAAAATATATACAGGGTGAGCACCTTCAACAATAGAAGTCAGCCTATTTTTGCCTTAACTCAAGAACTATTACTTAAATGAAAGTAATATTTTACACATAGCTCACATTTTTACCCTTAATAAAAAGGGGTATATTTTGGACCCATATACAAGGTGAGCACCTTAAAAAACAAAATTGTGTTTATTTTGTTTTAACTGAGAAGTAGATAAAAGCAGTAATTTGCACATCGCTCAGGCTTTACCTTGGCGAAAATGAGACACAACACATACAGGGTAAATGTTGTAACAGACAAAGAAGAGCAACAAATAACTGCTTCGTGTTTAATGTAGTTGCATTGCAGCGATGAGAAGGATCTTGAGTGGCAGCATGCGACAAACGGTAGAGCTACTGCAAGCGTTGAAATCGCATTCGAATACGCTGAAGTTCGAATTTTTAATTTGAAAATTGATGTAATTCGTATTATCAAGTGTTTCTTTCTATTGTTTCAGTATTATTAGAAACGTTAAGATATATTTACCTATAGTTTCTTATGATTTTAAAAATTGTTTAGTGTCATAACGTCCATTTGCGAGGGAAGTTCTGAGTAAAGCCAGATTTTTTCTAATGATTATTGTAACCTTACTTGAAGCGTGATGTGCGTCTCTATCTTTTCTGTAGATTTAAAAAACCTTCAATTCTTGAAGGCTTACTGTTAATTCAGCGCGTTTCAGTGATAAATGCTACGTCGATGCAGTGTCTTGGGAGGAATGACGTAAAAATAGTTTGTTGTTTCTTTATGCCATTTGCATTAAAATTGAAAATAGTTAACTTGTGAATACTTCTGTGGTATTATTTGATATTGTTGAAACATCCAGCAACTTTTGAAACCCGTTCTCTCATAAATGATTTGATAGATTCCATTTTTTTAATGGTATTACTAACTGAATCATTACTTTTCCGACTTCCGTATTGGAATTTTGCGCGAACCTTCGTGTTGAATCCGCTAGGGACGTTTCTTTGGAAGCTACATTATGTTCTGATGTAGGAGGTTGTACCGATGCTGGACAACTCTTACTTGAATTGCATCTCTTGTTAAGGATTTGATAGTTAGGACAAGCTATACATATAGTTCTCTGCTTGAGAATTGCTACAATTTATGTAACTCGCTTTTAATTGGGTGGTTTAATCATTAGTGCACTGACCACGTATTATACGAGCTCACGTTGTGAAAATCATTTTTGATGTGATTGAAACATTGATACCGTGACACTGATGAATGCGACGTCTTTAACTTTAAAATATCGTTTCCTATTTCGTTTTTGTTTATTGCATTGCAATAAGGGTATTCGCGACTTTGTTAGTGAGGCTCGTAATAGTTTATATTGTACAAGTTTTAGAAATGTCGTTGCAAATTTCCTTTGCTGATATGGAAGTTGATGCGTTGCGTTTATTTACATTAAGGGTTTCTTGTTCGGGATTATGATAGGTATGAAACGTCAGGTTGTGCTCTAAAAAGGTCCCGGGTGGTGTAGCTTGAATAAGCGTCCACGTTCCATTAGCAGAGTTAAGCAACGCTCTTTCTGGTCAGAACTTGGATGGGAGTTCCATGGCTGCTCCTCTCGGCGCCTCGTGGTACGGCTGTCACGGAAATAGTTGGTCCCGGATGTCATAATAACATCATCACAGTCGTTAGTGGGGTTGGAAGTCCCCATAAAATGTACAGCGACGCCTATAATTGGCCTAACGGCTCTTGGCTAAGTACCAAAATAAATAAATGTAATATTTTATAAGCATTCGATAGTCATTGATTAACGTTAAACTGATTTTTAAACCATCAGTTATATGCCGAGTTGTGAACTCACAGGTTGGAAATTCCTTTAGGTATATTGTTTGATGGTTGTTAAGATCGTTCAAAAATGTGGGCGGAATTTTTCTCATTCTTACACTTCTGTGTCTGTTTGCGTTACCGTAAAACGTGTTGCTTTAATTATTCCTCTAAAGCCATTAGTCGTTGCTACTGGATTTAGAATTTACTAAATCCTGCATTGGCTTCAGTGATCAAATCTCTTTTCAGTTTGTGTCTTGCATGTAGCTTTCTATTGTTTCGTATAAGTAATGTGTGTTGCCTAATATGAAAATTTAAGTTAAAATAATTTTTAAAAACAGGTCTTCAGTAAAATTGAAATTAAATATTGATGGGATTTTACTGCACCTCTTCATTTACATCAACCTACTAATGCATACGAATTTTTTGAGAAAATAATTATTTATAACTTCAAGCATGGTAGAAAATACATAGTCAGATTTTCTGTTTCTATAGAATTTATGAAGGTTACTTGAACGAAATGCGGTAGGTACGGCAGGAGAGTACCACACCTATAATAATAATGTTTACAAAGTGCTTGACCTACAGCGTTAGTTTTAAGCAAACATTGCAACAACAGAACTTCACCCACGTAAACCGTTTTGTAATGGGAATAATTAATTTATTTGCGTGTGTGTTTTCATCACGTGTATATTAAAATATTCCTTACGCCGACCGGCAAATACAGTTCGGTCAAATTTGACAAAAATTTGCTTGTATTACCGAGCATCATCAAATCGGAGCTTGAGGGCATATTGGAATGGAAAGCCAGGAAGTTTCGGACAGGTTTAAGAAAGCTGTAGCATCGTAATTGCCAAGTTCTCTGCCAATATCTGCAAGGTTACCTATAGCTATCGGCCGATCGTCTGCCCGCCACGTCGGCAATAAAGCACCAAAGTAGTAAACACATTTATTATATAAGAATTTATAATAATATACACCTTACGCCTTTATGCAATATCACTTCCATTACTGGCAAAATTAACATAATTCTCGACAAAGGCAATGTGCGATTGAATTGGAGTGCAACACACTGAGAAAGGTACAATGTTCAAGTTTGAAACGTTGATAAATGAATTAACCCGAAATTAATGTGTAACAATAAAGTGCCAGAGAGGAGAAAAGCAGGAGCAAGTAAATGCAGCATCTGGAAACACTTTTGGATAGTCCCATGACCCGATGAGAGAAATCCCCAATTCCTTGTTTAATGGCAGTCGGATACCTACGTGTTTTTATCGTACTAAAGTCAGCTAGCTAAAGTAATGACTGCCGAATTTTTGAAAACAAAAAATAACGTACAACCATCTATGTGGATAAAAGTACCAAAATTTTAAAAACTAACGATAATGGTATGTTTACAGTTTGAATATGTAACGCTTTGGTACTTTTAAAACTGGACCATGCATTGTTAGGTGGATTAGATAAGAAGTTGTCGTTCTAGTCACTTTTAACATGACGTAGCATTACTAAATAAACACTATTTAACTGTAATCTCGCTGATGCTAAAGACGTTATGTACATTTAGATTTTAGAAAACTATTTCGTGGCATTATTAAATCTAATCAAGTTAATAAAACGACAACTCCATTATTTGGTGGCTTAATATCGTATATCTAAAAGGAACCTTAATTAAATCATCGATCACAATAGAAAGACAATTAAAAAATCTAAATATAAAAATAGGCCAATACTTGATATTCTAAACAAACTACTAATACAAAAACTATTAGGAGGTCTTATAATTTACATTATCACTTCAATAGAGTATTATTCAATTAGTTGAGCACTGAACTATTTTTATCAATCATCAGATGACGCGTTTAAGTTTTAAGGCATGGCCTGCAACTGCGCTAGATTAATTAAGTGCTCAAATAATCGAATGGTTGGAATACTAAACTAAGATCTAGGGTGATCACCTGAAATTGGAAGAACAAAACTTGGATAACAACTTGAAGATTTCCTCTACATCTCTGTCTACTTTGTATAAAATACTCTTAAACATCTAAAATTTAATAACAGTTAAGAATTGATTTAGTTACTTGTAGTTCTTGGTTGTCAGTAACTTCTTATAAAATTCTCTTGACACTTCAAAACGTATTATTTAAAATTAAAAAATCTACACTAACTCGTTACGGATTTATTCGGAATTATCTGGCTAGTGATGGTGCCTTATTAAAATATGTTTAAGAGTCAATTTTTAAGTTGGTGTTCACTTTACATTATCATCCACTAGAAAATTCATAGCACTAGACTTTTCAATTTAGTTGAAGATGTTCGTTTTGTTTTGAAAAATATTAGAAGCTTTGAATATCTGATTTGTTGTAAAAAATTAGTTTAAATAAAATAAAAAATCTTCGAAATATAAACAATGCCCTAAAATGCTAGTTAGAGTAAAATATGGTATTCGTGTAACATTTTGATTTTGTTTAAAATAAGGGATAAATTGGGCTTACACTAAATCTATAACTATTTCAATATCAGAAGCATTAAACAATAAAAAAGTTGGTGTATGAGATGTGTAGAGAGCAAGCTGTTTTACTGTTTACTAATTACATCTTTCAAATAAATGGTTAGAACTCTTGGAACAATAAAAGGACTGGTAAGGCAAGGATGCCCATAAATTCTCGAAGAATGCGAAAGCAGAGTGAAATTCCTGTAAGTCTCCGTGAATGACCAAAGCAAAATGAAATGTGAAAGTTTTTATAAAGCTACGCATATTTGTGGTATGCTCACTGCTCAGTACTAAACGAGCATTTCCGGAAAATAAAGTGTCTGGAGCAAACTGCTCTCACAAGAGATATCACTTTACAAAATTATTCTTTTGTTGACATAGCAGGTCCTTGTCGGAGTTTTATTGTTATGAGTATGTCCTCTTAAAGTTTCGCGAGAAAATGTAGTATAAAAATAATGCTGAATAAGCACAACAGGAAAAGCGTAACTTGAACATTACTGTACGTACGAGGGCAGAGTGAGAAGTCCGGTGAAAATAACACAATCGCAAATCCCAGTGGGCATCTGTCACTTGGCTACATTAAAATTTTCAAACTGAATTGTCATTTAGTTCATTGTTGATAATGATAACCATTGAACGCAGACTACCTCTCGAATTTTTGCAAACATGGAAAAAAGTTAATTTCGTGTGCTAATTAAACATTATTTTTTAAGTGGAAAAACCATTACGCAAACTAAAACAAAGCTTGATAAATATTCTGGGGCCGCCTCACCATCGATTAAAATGATTCACAAGTGGTTTACTGATTTTCGTCGTACAAGCACAATTGATGCCGAACGTCCAGGACGCCCAATTGAGGTGACCACACCAGAAATTATCAACAAAATCCATGATATTGTCTTCCAAGACCGTAGAGTGAAGGTGCGCGAGATAGTTGAGATAGTACGTATCTCTAGTTTGCACAAACATTTGGATATGAGAAAGGTATCCGCGCGATGGGTGCCGCGTTTGCTAACAATTCATCAAAAACGCACACGTGTAACAACTTCTGAGGCAAATTTAGCGATTTTCAAGAGCTATAGAAATGAGTTTTTACGTCGTTTCATAACAGTTGATGAAACATGGATTCATCATCATACACCGGAGACCAAGGAACAAACTAAAAAATGCATTGCTACTGGCGAACCTGCACCAAAGAAGGCTAAGGCCGTTTTTTCGGCCAACAAAGTCTTATTGGACCGTTTGAACGACGTTTTGAAAGAGAAAAGACCGCATTTGGCGATAAAAAAGATTCTGTTCCATCAAGACAATGCACGGGTGCACACGTGTTTGCTTGCCATGGCCAAAATTCATGAATTACACTACGAATTGCTTCTGCATCCACCATATTCTCCAGACCTAGCTCCCTGTGATTATTTCCTGTTCCTGAACTTGAAGAAATGGCTCGGCGGAAAGAGGTTCGGTACTAATATGAAAATAATCGATTTAACAAACGCCTATTTTGAAGGGTTCGAAAAATCGTATTTTTCGGAAGAGATCGAAAAATGGAAAAAACGCTGGACTAAGAGTATTGACCCAAAAAGCGACTACGTTAAAAAATAAAATTTGTTTTGTTCATTATTTTTTGTTTTGTTTCATTATTACCAGATTTCTCACTCCGCCCTCGTATACTCATCTAAAACCACAATTTCCTTGTCTAAGATGGTTAATTACGACAAGTTTTGTATTTATTAATATTTAAAAGTGCATATCGGATAATTACAAATTGAGCTACAAAAAACTCAGATACAATAAAACAGCTTGCTGATTCCAAGGAAACCATTTGTAACTCGGCTATGCTATGTAATTGTGCGCAGCAGACCATTCGCAGAAAATTCAAAATATACTAATTTATGGCTTGAAATAATTGACTGTATGTAGAATTGCACATTAAAATTTAATGATGAAGGCGTGCAGTAAGGTTTGACATTGCTTAAAATTTAAATTTTAATCAACTGCATCACTTTGAAAAATCCATTTAAACTATTACAAGAATGAATTGCTAAAAAGCCTTCGCCAACGTTACATATAGCAATGAATACTCAGGTGATAACACTAATTTATTAAAAAGGATACAAAGTAAATAAAATCGTAACATTTTTACACCCCAAGAAAGTGAAAGATGTCATGAATAATTAAAAGAAACACAGCCATCTTGGTTGCGCAAATATTAAAATCGCTCTTTTCAAAAGCAGGGCCGATTTGGTCAAAACGAATCTTGTGTATGAAGTACAACGATAAATCTGAATAAAACATTTAACGGCTTGCCTGATTCGTGTTTTGGCAGATAAGTGGCCTTTGAGCCAGCTTACTACTTTTCGCTTATAATTTATTTTTAAGGTAATTTTTAACTACTGGGCACTCTTCTCACTAATTAATTCATAGGACTAGAAAATGCGGTTTAAAATATACATTAAGTCAGTTACAAACACACAGTAAAGACGAATCAGACTTTTGTTTTATGTATTTTTATCCCAAACCACGCGGAACTTTGTGCGCGCCCGGGACATCACCTTGGAGGTCCACTAGGAAGCCTTTTGCTTTTTCCTCTGCTCGCGCCGTCGATCTGGTTCGTGGTTTATTGCAGGCTTCAGATCCCTGTAATCCAGCTGAAACGTGGGTTGATTACAGTCAGAAGTCGTTGATTTGTAACCGAAGTGAGGAATGATAAGATCGTGAAGTTTGCTCAAAAACTTACCAACATTTCGTCGTCAGGTACCCTTGACAGTAAATCTAAAACTTCATTGTTGGGCACACAGTGAGGCCTTACTAGTCTTCTGACGAACTTGTTGGCTCCCCACAGCATGAGAAGGTACCTCACTGGTATGAAATATAATACTAAACCAGCACCTACTAAGAGACTTACTGCTATCCACGACAGGTACGGAACGGTGAAATTGAAGGTACTGAAAATAAAAAAAAGTAAAATTTATATGACTTGGACTGCGTACAACGAAACTCAAAACTTTTAAATTTGTCACCCAATACAATATAAAAATTTACTGATACTAGTCACACATGCCAGTAGATTAAATTCTTCCATTTAGCCTTATGTAAGATAAATGCATGCGTTTTGTTAGGTCATGTTAGAAATTGCCACCGCCACTGCCTTTTTAAGCACTCGGAGAAGGGCTGGAATTTTTTGTGGGGGCTTAAGTTAGCGCGGGGCAGTAGCCAGGCCACTACCGTCAGGTAAACGGTGTGACCGTAGTTTGAGGGTTATTGTTCCGTGCGATGGGTGAGCAATTTTGAAAGCACTGTGGTGCAGTGGAATTACATTTCTATGACTACTTTTTGAGCCACCAATCTTCCTGAAAACATCCTGCATAGCGATGCTTATGTCAAAGCGGGCTTTCAAAACCTACTTCCCATCGACGTCTGCTACCGACGCTTCAAAATAAAAGTGTTTTCTTTGTTCCAATATCCGGAATATTTTAGCCGTTAGCGAAGTTAAATATGCCCTATCAATAACTAACTAGCAACCAGTGAGACAAATGTCTCATTTAATAAAACAAAAAAGACCGGTTTTCAAATAGAACGCGTATTAAATAAAAACAATAATATTTTTTAAAATCACGTGATTGAAATTCGGTTCCTGACCTGACATGACCATTCCAAACATATAACTTTAATAACGTGTTTCTCTATCTCTTACGGTTTCGCTGCTGAAACAGCGTCCCGGACGGACCAGCGTCCCGGACAGACAAGTCTATTAGATAAAGGATGTATGCCATAAATTACCACCATTCCGCATTTTATAAGCTGCGCCATGCCTGTTGAATACTGTTTAAGAATTGGCACTTTATGCGCCTTAACTTTTGAGTGCATTCCCGTTGGGGATGCAGTAGGTCTTATCAATATTGTGTTCCCAGTGAAATTGTGCTATGGGCGTATAGCTGCAAAGACTATTTCTTCTCGCGTGACGTGACGTCACGCGCAGGTGAAATCCTTAAGGATTGTTCTGGTTAATATTGTTTCTTGCAGTTCCGGCCCTCAGTTGGGGTTCGCTTAAACGTATTTTTAAGTATGTTATTTGAATATAGTACTTCAATTAATCCTGCATAATCTACGTGGGTGGGCTGAAAAGTAATGCACACATGCTTGTAAAACGCGAACGAAATGACCTACGGAGACGCGCATGGTTGTATTCGGAAGCTACATCCCTCCTTTATGCACATGCCACCGGCGGTTTGTGATACGCTTTTGAGTGATTCGCCGGTCATTTTGGATCAAATTGTCGAGGCGTTTGCGATGTTCATCGTCTGTGGCAGTCCGCTGCGTTTTTCGTCATCAATTATGGCTTTTCCGAGCTCGCAACCAACGAAATTTTATTATCCATCGATTTACAGTAGCCCTATCAACAGTATCGTCATCATAAACGGCCTTTAAACGGCGATGAATAGCAGTAGGAATCACGTTTTTAGAAGTTAAAAATTCTTTAACAGCGCGCTGCTTAACTCGCGTTGACATAGCACGAGAACACGTCTCCATACTTCCGCTACTAAAAAACGAACTGGTGAACGAAACTATTTCAAACTTGGCATGTGCATAAAGGAGAGCTGTAGCTTCCGAATACAAACATGCTCGTCTCCGCAGGTCATTTCGTTCGCGTTCTACAAGCATGTGTGCATTACTTTTCAGCCCACTCACCTATTTATGAAGCAAAATGCAGTTGTGAGAATTTTTGAAGTACGATAAGTTGGAGGCTAGTTCCTGTCGCCGCAGGGCATCTTCCCTCTCTAACATATTTGACTGTTTCCTGGACAACATGTTCATGGTTTTATTTTAAAGTTTTATTTTAGTTTATTTACTACTGCTAACGTTGCTAATATTGCTTTGAATCACTCCTTGTCGTTATCCTTCCTCACTATTTCAGCGGCGTTAGTTGGTTGTTCATATGAGTATCCTTTGATAAGAACCGGGTTCACGGTATTACAATAATTTATGTTCAAGTAACAATTCTATATATTATACTAATATAGTTTCTTTGAATATACATTTGTGACACTAACTGTATAATGATTTTAAATCATTAAAAATATTGCCTCTAAAATGTTTATTTACAGTAGACAGAACTCCTTATGCAAATTAGGAAGTATGAAGTAATCACTGGATACCTTGTTTTGTTGTTAGTTTGTTATGCACAAGTTCTTGCGGGGTACCAGGTACCTTAGACACCAACTGCTATGGCCATGTGGTCCTACTTAGAACTTTGCAGAGACTAAGAAGTTCCAAGCCTAGCAAGGGATGTTTTACAGGCTACACATCGTAGTAACATGCGACCCACGAATTTACATCACTTTCGAATAATGGCATTATTTTTAGAAACCTCACCGGGACTAAGAATCGAACTCGCGACCTTCAGATCAATAGTCAGAATACGTAATCACTGATCGGCCGATCCCGGCAATCACTGGATGCTACGTCTGGATATGCTATTTCTACTTGGACGCCGTTTATAGACCTCCGATTTATTCTACCCGTTTTGTTCCGTTTATACTCTTATCTAGGACCAACTAGGGTATACCGTTTAAACTTTTGATATTTGAATAAAAACAATTGGTTACCTACTTTCTAATCTTGTTATCCAAGGAATATCTTTAATGATAGCATAACGATTATCTATTAATCATATTTCGAGAAATCTTAAGTCTTGTCAAAATGGAATAATAACGCAAATAATTATTTAATCACAATTTCTTTTGGAGCACTATTACAAGACAGTGTCTTGCAAGACCAAGATTCCTTAATTGACTGTGTCTTTTCGTTTTTAAATAATTACGAGTCGAATAATTCAGGGAAGGGAAGCTCAATTCAGCAGAAATGCGAATGCTGAAATGGTCCGCGTTTGCCACACTAAAGGACGGACACAGGACTCATACTTCAGTGTTGCTACCGTGATGCATAAGATAAACAAGTGGCGACACGTGAGGACATGTACTTAGAAGAGAAAAAGAGAACGACATCGAAAGGGTTAATAGAAGAATAGTACTTGTAAGCAGAAGATGCGGGAAACCAAAGCTAACCTTGACCAGATGACAAGCTATGAACATACCAGACCTAGAATTAACTTTACAAGACACCCAAGGCGGAAAAGAATGGAAGCGCAGATGTCGAAACACCTACCTCACAGAAAACACAGTGAGAAAAAAAAAGAAAGAAGACGAGTCGAATTTAGCAATTAAAACTGGTTAACTTGAAAGCGTGATGCTTACCAATTAGCGGAACAGGCCAGAATTATGAGGCAATTCGAATCTGTAGATTACCTACTAGTGTCTAAAAGTCACCTTACAAATTCATTAAAACAATCTGTGTATCTGTGTAAAGGCGAGGAAATTGGTAATTGGTAAATTGGAGTCTTAGACTAATTACTTAATTACTTCTTGGAACTGCATTTAGAATTCGAGCACTGGCAATGACAAACAGTGTTTCCCTTGCCATACAAAAAAGTGGGAAGAAATATCAAGACGCCCAAATCAAGTTTGGGCAGTTTAAAAAATATACTTCGTGATTAAAAACCAGGCTTTCCCAAGTAACTTGAAGGAAAACTATTGCGCAACTTCAGTGCTAATATATGGAACAAAACGATGACCTTAACAAACGGAGTAAATAGAATACAGGAAACAATATAAATAGTCATGAAAAAGAAAACCGTAGAACAATAGGTGTATCACTAAAAAAGAAAAAGAGAACTGAATGAATAAGGGCGGAAAATGGAATAATAGATATCGTACCCAAGGTGGCAAAACATAATAGAACTGGATGGAACATATTATGATGACAGCAGAGGAGAACAAAACACTGTTGGAGCCTGTGGTTTGAATCTGACAAAATTCGTTAAAAACCCCTAACCACACAAATATTTAACAACCGCTAAATACGTATTTCGACAGCTAAGCTGTCATTTTCTTTTTCGAACACTTGCTACTACTTTTTGTATATCCCTGTAAGTGTTCTAAATAGATTTTCTACTGGGAGCGAAGATCGATTTGTTAGAGCAAAAGTAGACATAAACGTAAAGAAGGAACGCACGAACATGAATCTTAAAGCAAAACTTGTGAAATGGAGAAATCCAGGCGATATAAAATTATACCAAAACGAGATATAAAAAACCTTAACGAGAATATGACACATTCTAAAACTTATAACGTAGTGTCAAAAAACGCAACAGATAGAACTACAGAGGAATATAAATCTAGAAGTAGAGAAATAACCAAAGAGATAATGAAACCGAAAAGACAGCTGAACATGAATGAAATACAGAACGTTATAGAAGAAAATAAACGTTTGAAAATCTTACATAGGAAAACTGTAATAGGAAGAAGAATGATACAAAACACTAAAAATGCCCAAGGAAATATCGTCACGAAGAGAAACGAGATTCTGCAAACAATTGAGTCATTTTCCCAAAAGCTGTATTCATCACAAAAACCAAACACAGAAATCGTGTTTCAAAAAGTCATGAACATCGGGTCTGAGGAAATCCCCCAAACTAACGAAAGAGGAAATCGCATTGGCTATAAAGAATATGAAAAACAATACGAGTAAGACCCCTGGCGAAGACGATATTATAATAGAGGAGATTAAAGAGGGAGGACAAACTATACATCAAAATAATTACAAAACTATTAACTAATAACTTTGACTTCTTTCTATCAAAGGAACAAGCAAGTTTCAGATCAGAATATGGAATAAACGACCACCTTTTAGTAATGAAAGTATTCATGGAGAAATGTATCGCATCCAATAAGCCTGTAGTACTGATCTTTGTCGACTTCGAAAAGGTTTTTGACTCAGTTGACCAACAAACACTTTTAGACGTTGTGGCTAAATGTTGCATTGACCATAGATACCTAGCGACAATTAACTACATAAGTTATATGAGATTGCAACATCAAATAAAATACCGAATGACCAGTATTCGAACAAATTTAACATCGAAAGAGGATTAACGTAGGGGATACACTCTCTGCAAAACTTTTTGTGACACTCTTACAAAGTGTGCTAAAACTATATTAAATTGGGAATTTGTTGATGTTTTGAAACTTTCGTTGTTATTATGCTGCTAGTTGTAAGAAAACTCAACCTTGGGTTTATGACAGGGTGTTGGATTCGCTGCTTCTTGCTAAATGTTTGGGTTGCTGGATTTATTACTACCCTCATAAACAGCCGATATATACTAGACTTTAGGTAGTTTTTAAGCAGTCTCTTGTAAGCATCCATCTAATACAGACATATTCCATTATTAAGTAACTTGTACAACAAATGTTAAGTTACAGCCGAGTGTTTTATTTCTAAAACCTTAACAGAATTGATAGGAATCAACACCAATGGTGAGAAATCGAACAATTTTTGTTTCGCCGACATTATTCTAATCCTAGACAATATTCAAGAATCACAGAAAATGTTATACCTAGTACAAAAAGGTGCAGAAGAAGTCGGATTGAAAATAAACTTCTCAGAAACCCAGTTTATGACAAACCTGGTTCCAAATGATTGTATAAAAATAAATAACGTGAAGCGTGAACATTGGCAAGTATTTAGATATAAATGGGTCATGAGATATGTATCGAAAGGAACAACCAAACACATGAAATTCAATTAAGTATTGGCCTATCCTATGCAGCATACGGCAAATGAAGATACATATTTAAATCCGAACTTCCTATTTGTTTAAAAAGAAATGTTTTCAACCAATGCGTGGTTCCCGTCTTCACATATGGCGCGGAAACCATAACACTGACGAGAAAGAACATTATAAAATACATAACACAGAGAAAGGTGGAAAGATTAATTTTAGGAATCACCTTAAAAGATAAGAGTTCCAAAATCAAATTATTATACACAGGACAGGGTACGAGACGCTGTTGAAGCCATCTTACATTTTAAATGGAATTGGGCCGGACATGTAGCTAGGATGACGGATGGCAGGTGGACTAAGAACATTATCGAATGGCGACCGAAACACGAGGTACAGAAGTAGAGGAAGACCTTCTAGTAGGTGGACAGATGACATACGAAGAGAGGCTGGAAATTTGATAAAAGTAGCCCAAGACAGAAAGAAGTGGCAAGAAATAAGGAAGGCCTTTGTCCAGCAGTGGACAGTTTAACTTATTGATGACGACGATGATGAAGCTGTCATCTTCAGTAGCCTTGGAGAGAAACTAACATGACAAAGTTGGCCGAAGATATACTCTTCACCAAATCAATCTTATTATTAAGGCAACTTTGAAACTAGCTGATTAAATTGTTCATGGTAAACGCAAAAACGTACAGCTGATTATCCACCGCCCCGTTGTCCAAAAATTAATATGATCGCACTGTACCTGATTCAACACCCATCAATATCATTAAGGATATGAATCATATTTTGAATAACTACTGATTTAGAAACTGTATAAAATTAATTAAAACGTATTCTAGAGTGGACACAAATAGCAAGCGTAATTTCTATGCGCTGCTATTAAACTAGGAGTAACATTGAAAAGAATATAAATGATTATTCAACACTATAATGAACGAACCAATGAAAATTGTTCAATTTGCCAGAAACGGCCAATCAAAATTGACTGTCTTTGAAAACACCTAATGTCGCAGTGTTTTCACGCGAGCCCGATTGGTTTCAATGATTTCAATTTAGTGAGTAGCCTTTGACTGACATTTCGCCAAAATGTCAAAGTCAAAGTTTGCAAATCGGCGTCTTTCTAAAAACTCATAATAATCGAGTTGGAAGCTCCAGTATTGAATTAATAGTGGAAACGTTAAAAATGTGTGCTGTCGAACACGGTAAAAGTCATCTTCCCATATTGTCGAATAATATTTCCAAATATCACTCAAGGCAAAATTTTTTAAGAAAATCGTACGACACTCATTAATGACCAATAGAAAAATTAGTTCACGAGCCGTAACCAAGACAACAACAAAATTTCTTGGAAATTTTTTGTAGGTAGATCAGCCTAACTGTGAGGGCTTGTATCGTTACGATTTTCTTACCGAATCTGCATTCGAGCATTAATTCATATCCAGCAATTATTTTTCGTGCATTCCAACAACGTCCTAATTTGCCCTCGCTTCCCGCTCGGGCAAATTAATACGATGTTGTTGGAATGCAATCAAAAAATTTCCGGAAAGAATGAATGCTCTTATGAGATTATATGTGAGAATTTTTTCGACGATCGTGTCAAAATGACAATTTTTTGCACCGTTTCTAGTGTCAAAAGCGACGTTTGCAGCACTCTTAATATTAGCGTCCAAAATACGTCTTATTCGCACATTGCCGTTGGAGGCGTGTTTTAATAATTTATTAAAACACGCTTTGCCGTAAATTTTAATGCCAACATAACCTAGAATATCTAACACAATATGACGGAGAAAGTGTCACCCAACTAAGTTTTTATATTTCCGTTACGATCGTAGAAAAAATAGCGTATGATACACGTGTATAAGAGCCATTAAAGCACTAGCGACGTTAAAAGCACTCCGCTACGTCGCACGTGCTTTAAAGGAATTTCACGGAATTTTTAAAGCAGTTTTGGTTTCGAGAAATTTAAACACAATAATTTGCATGTGAACGAAAAAAATCTCAAACAATTTTCACCTTTTGTGGTATTACATTTGAAAACCGTGTCCAAAGAAATTACTATACTCCACTCACGCAACCAACAATTGCATCAGACGTTGCTCAAACAATGAATAAAGAGTAAATTCGGATCAATAATGTAAACGAATCATCCAAACACTATTTTTATTATTTAAGAATTACAGAGAACCACTGAAGGAAAAGAAATTAGTAAAAAGGAAGAGGGGACTGCTGACGAATTTTAAAACTGAAGGGACGGAGAAAAGGATTTAGGATTAAAGAAAGATAGATAAAACATGGAAATCCATTCAACCTGAATTACCTGATCACACTGGTAGAAGCATTCGAAACTCAAAAATGGAATTGGTGAGACACCAGGCTAAAGTCAATAAGGCTTGAATATCTTGAAGAACTATTGAAGATGTTGTACTAGGATTTTCAATGAAATTTATTATATCGGTCAACTGCAGGATGACGGACTGGAATCGACATTACTTACCTTATCCAAGAAATATAAATTAAATAACCAAGCTTACAAGCTTGTAAACTACAATATTTCAGTGATTTGATACAGATTTCCCACGGGAGTGATTTGGATTTAGAAGTGAGCTAGCAAGCACATCTGTAGTTAAAAATGTGTTAAATTCGAAAGAATACCTACTTTTGTTTCTAGATTACTAAAAGAGGTTGATTTTGTTAGAATCTACTTTATTGAAAAAATCACTTTGATACAACTGATAATAGCTTAGTCCAGTTACTATGCCCTTTTGGCGGAAATAACACATAGGAAATGTTGGTCGAAAAATTGAAGTTAAGCTTTCCTGAACCCCTCCAACACCCCAAAAACAGGCATTTAAAATTTCGATTTACTTTCAAGCAAAAGCCTTCTTTTTGTAAATACTGACTGGACTAGATACCACCAACCCGTTACTAATAATAAAAGATGCTGTGCCAAGCAGTAAGATTCAAATAAGGCGTTAGCTGCAATAGGAATAGTTATTTACCTAACAAGTTCGGGAAGTTAATTTTCCCGAATGAGCACTTTGTTTGCAGCACGACCGAAGGGAGTGCTGCATGTAGTGCGAAAATTTTTCCCGAAAGAGGTAGGTACAATGTTTTTTGTAACGAATAACTCAAAATATTTGAAAAAGTTAAAAAAATATTATTTAGTGTTTTACAACTTTACAGAGTTGGCAGCACAAATTACTAAATTTGTATACGTATCCTAGCACCTGTTAGCTTTTGTTGACGTTTACAGCGCCCCTGGAACACTCAATTGCCATAGTTTTTGTGGGAAAGTAAAAAACACCTCGGTGCGGGAAAAGTCATTTATTTCATACTGCATCGTAAAACCCATGTTTAAGTTAATGATTTTAGTCCGGAAAATGAGGCTTTACGGTATCAGGTCCGGTAAAACATTTTACCGGACTCAAATGAAATAAACAGGTCCGGTAAAACATTTTACCGGACTCAAATGAAATAAACAGGTCCGGTAAAACATTTTACCGGACTCAAATGAAATAAATCAATAATCAAACTATTTATTATTTTCAATTGAAAAATTTTTTTTTGTAGTTTTAAGTATAAATCTAATAATTGCAGTATGAAATAAAACGCATTACGACATACGTCTGGTAAACTTTTACAGTAGCTCGTCTCAACATTCCAGACTCGGCTCCTACGTCGCCTCGTCTCGAAACGTTTGGACTCGCTACTGTAAACTTGCGTTTACTGGACTTATAACGTAAATTACTATTTCGGCGCATCGGGAATGACCGGGAAATATGAATTTTGAAATCATGAGTGCAAAAAGTGTTTTTCACCATCATTATGCGGCTTGAATTCCGAGAATATCTTTAAGGATACCGATCGATACCGATTACACCATTCTATCATTAAACAGTATTAAAAACCTAGAATCTTTACCTGCCTTTGTAAATGAAACAGTTCTTGCAGGTGTGCGACTATAAATGTCGTTAGAATTAAATGGATACTAGAAAAATAAACATTAGTTGCACGGAGTAAATTGTGGAATAAAATAACGTAGAATAAATAAATGTTTGAAGATTTTGGGTGTTGGTTAACTTCTAATGAAGAAATATGCTCCCAGAGGTATAATAGATGCCTGAAAGTGTTTTTAAATGGTGAGTAATCGTTGTACAATAAGTAAAAACTTACTTATGGTCTGTAGTCATATATAGCTGTGGCAATTAAAGTACAAAGTATCGCATGATAAAAATATCGCAGACACATACCATCAATCAATAAGTTCCAACGTTGCTAAATATAATCCTGAATTTTTTTTTCTTGCGTTCTACGATTCATGCGGTAGTATGGCGATTTGTCCAAATAACCGCACAAATGAGTAGGTATACATCAAGACTATTGAACACAATAAAATTTTTTTGCTAATATTGTACGAGAACATACTTCACCAAATTATGTAAGAAAAAATTAAAAGGCAGGAGATGGACTGAAGAAATCATTAAGACTAATAGACGGAAGTGCATTGCTTGATTACAAGCAAATGAAATTCACATTATTGTGGACGCAAATAAATGGAGGACTGAAATTACCACAAGTCACGCAAAAACCATAAAAATAACTGAGGTTGTAAACCATTTAAAAATCGAGAAGCGAAAGAGCATGAAAAATTAACATTAGTGACTGGCGGAACATATGCACCATCACGGTCGAAACGTAAATCGCGACGCGGCAATTCCGAAATACCTAAGGACTAGGTGTAAACTTATTTCCCACTTTGGTTGTTAATTAAACGATAAATAAATATGAAAAACTCATTGAGTGAACTGCGTACAGATTGGGAAGGAGTAGAAAATTGCGCAAAAATTCTAACCTGTTTCAAGGTGTTTAACAATATTTCAAATGCAAATGGTAAACGACATTTCAGAATCAACTGCAATTTTTTAGATCCATAATATAGCTAGAAAGCTGTAAAATACAGTTAACCGCAAAAGCTGTAACGAACAAGGTAATCTTAGAAACGTATGCCACTACTACACATATCCAGTGTGACTTCTTATGACACAGCAACATTTCTTACACTTCTCTAGCAGCCCAAACAATAAATCAATGCATCGGGTATTAACTAACATCAAATGTTCATAGCAGTAAGATGTTACCTGCTACAGCAATCGTCTGCACTTCTTTTGTTACATTTAAATATATTAGTAATTTCAAAAGCCTTATACGATTACCAAATTACGCTTTGTTTTCTTGCGTGCAGAAATGTGACGACAATAACTAGGACAGCATAAACAAGTATGGTAAACAATCGTTAATTCGAACGAACAATCGATATGGCACTTGGTTTATGCAGAGGGAACTACTATAAATTCGTAATCGAATAAAAAGCTGACCCCGGTTGGCAGGCAGAGGCCTTGTAAAAAAATAACGTTACACAAACTTACGTCTTCTTGAAAGACGCAACCAAAGAATGGATACTTTTGCATAAATCAGGAAGTTTTAGCAAAGTTGCGGTTTTGCAGGTTATAAAAAGAGTATAAACCGAAATGAAGTTGAATAAACAAAACTCCACTTTGTACAAAATCCATCGCCTTTATTTTAAATGCATTTCCCAAAAGAGGGCGAGTAAAATATATACGTATGTTGGGGGTTGTAAACGTGATAAGTTTTAAAATAAGAAAAGGTCTAAAACTGTACGAAATTAATTTATTTTAATCTTTAGAACTGGTTAACCTCCTGTTTTTTAAACGACTTCATCTAAATGGGTTTCTGAAAAAATCATGACTTAGCTTGTCTTTAATTTCTAATAAAAATGATAAAAACCGTTTGTAATACCGTTTTCGATATATCCCAATTTTAATAATTCCGGTATTATAGGCAGACCAGAGGAGCATCGATTCCTCATTAAAACTGGGCGTTTTCAGGTCACAGCTATAAACTTACTAAGTACATAGCAAGATGTTCTATTTTTTGCGACTTTAACTACTTCCACAGTAAATGAAAAAATCGCCGAGAAATCACAATGAGTTTAGAAGCTGGGACGCCTATAGCTGGGAAGGACATAAATTTGAAAGTATGCGCTAATAGTTATTTACATCAAGAGTGCGGCAGGTTCCATTTTGCAGTGCGAGGTTTTAATTTTTGAAGCACGACGGGAAGCGAAGTGCTGTAATAAAACCGAGCGCTGTAAAATGCATAACGCACAAGTATTGTATTAATTATTTTGGCTGATATATATTTAAAAAAAAAATCTATAAATTTCGAATATCAAAACCACCGTTGCCATCAAGCAAGCCCCTTCAGCAAATTTTGTTGTCGGCCCTGCATCAAAACGCTTTGAAACGTCAGAAGTTAAAGTAGTAAATATGAATTTTCTTTATTTCTTCAAAACTGAACCAAACGAGGTATTACGTAACTAAAGTTTCTGCAAATGCCCTTTATTACTACAAATTAAAGTTCTTGTTTAAGGGTCCTTGAAAGCTAAACATTTTATTGTATGAATGTGTTCTTTACACGTCGGGATGCCAAAATAGTTATGTATGTATTATGGGCATAATCAATAGATTATAGCACGAGGGAAAGGTTAAAGCGCGACGCGAAGCGAAGAGCTTTATATTTCTCGAGAGCTATAATCGAGATTAGACAGGTGGCACATACAACTCAAAATGGAGAAAATTTAAGTATTTTGGCTACAGAATACAGCGTCGTCGTTGTGGTGGCGTTGCGATTTTTTGATGTGCTTTGGTTTCCATGCAGATTGTTGGTGTTGTTATACTAAATTGTTGGTGTTGTTATACTAAATTATTGGTATTTGTTATACTGCTTAGTAATTTTATAAGCCCCAGGGCCATAAAAGTCGTTTTACGGCCGCTATCGAAAGCCAACAAGATAATGGTTTCAAAATGAAATAAAAGTTATTTATGCATATTTCAAAAAGCATGGATTTACTTGTACATGTTGGGGCGTTTAGACGCTATAAATATGTTTAAAAAACCTGATCATTCTAAAACGGTTTTGAAAAGTGGGGCATGTAACATAAAATTACACTTTCCAAGATAACTAAATTAGAAATGACCCTTCGAAGGAATGTCACTCGTCTAATTAAATTGGAAACTTTTATTCGCTGTTGAGTCGTTTATACTCCCATGTGTAATCATTACGGAGATCATTATTTTTATTCGTAGCTAAGATGACTCAGCAAGTTTTGTTGTAGTATGATCCGCTTTAAAATGACTGGCATCGCACTTCCTGATAGGTCCGGATAGAAGTCTCTCGTTTTATCCTGGGCTTCATGAAATGTATGTTTGGTAGACTTTCGTAAAAAACATTTTAATTGAAAGTACATTTTCTTTCTAGACGAGCTCGTGGATGGATGATAGAAAATATATATTTGAAACTTTAGAGTATAAATCACTGCTGGAGCCTGTGGTTTGAAAATATCACAATTCGTTAAAACCCCTCACCACACAAATATAGATATACCACTGAACTTCAGACCATCAAAAGCATAGCTGTGTACAATGGTTTCTCTTCTAAAATTATCGACAATTTGATTAGGTAACAAAAAACAAAATTGCACGTTTGTGGGACATCCAAAAGACAAACTGAGGACTTTAGAGAGATCTGGAGTTTACGAAATTAAATGTTCCCATTGTGATTCTAAATATATTGGACAAACACGTCGTAATTTTGGTACTAGGTTTAAAGAGAATTTAGCTCATTTTAGATTCAACAGATTCGAAAAATCGAGTATTGCCCAACATATTTACGAAACGGGGCATAGTATAAAAGAGGATAACCTAAAAATTGTAAAGGCCTTACCTTCAACAAAGCAACTAAATTCTTTTGAAAGCTTGACCATTTTTAAGAACCGAGATAATAATCTTTTGAACAAAGATGGTGGACCTATACCTTCCTCCATCTTGTATGATTTATTGAAGTTAAATTGACCGTTGGCCGGGTCAGACAGTATAAATAGCTGCAAATTGCCCACTTCCATTTGTGATTTAGTCACCATCACATCGTTGCCATTTTGCTGTGTAAGTTTTTCGTAGCTACTGACGATGACAGCTCGGCTGTCGAAATACGTTTTTAGCAGTTCTTAAATATTTGTGAGGTGAGGGATTTTAACGAATTGTGAAATTTACAGTATGTTCAAAACAGTGAGTATAACATAGGGATCTCGTAAATTGCATGGGGTTATATAGACAAAGGATAAAATATAAGCATTTTTAAATTAATATTTCCTTTCAAACTATTATCTGGTTGGTTAATGGAATATTTAACGTTCGTTACTGCCTTAGACCTGGGGAGTTTCGCTAAGTTTCAAATAATTTTTATTTAATTCAATAACTTAAAAGAATGGTAGATTTGTAACGGTCCTAAAATAGTTACCTCAATTTTCATTCTTACAATAATTTAAACGTTATGCCTACGCTTCTGCTATGGCTGTAAAACTTTCAAAATGTGGATTGCCTATACAGTTTTGGCAATTCCAGGTAGGATTGGCATTCTATCTGTTTTCGAAAATTCCCAGTATATAACTTCAGGGTATTGCTCTTTGGTGTTTCAATTTTCGGAAATGTTTAGTCTTCAGTTTACTTCTGATGCCGAAAGACGCATTTTTGGAGCTTCCTTTGGTGGACGCTTAGAAGGCGGATTTATTTACCCTAAAAACAGTCAACAACACGGTATAGAATTGGTGTAATGGCTTTTTGACTCTCTACACTGCTCTGGTCGACCCAGGGTTTGACGGTATTTTCAGAAGTAAACCTTCTGGCGTTCTGGCCGCATGAAATCTTAGCTACGAGACTGTTATATTGCGCCTTACTTTTACGTGGTTTTGATATTTTACTGGATTTAATTGACGATTTTCAAGTAACCCTCGATATTCTTCACATTATTTTAGACAATATTTCCATAATATTTGAAGGCTGATGGAACCTTCTGCGCGCCGCCGATTTGGTGTCAGACCAACTCGGCGCCGGCCTTAGAGCTTACATATTTAAGAATTTATAATAGAAATTATAGAAGCGTTGTCAGATTAGGTTTTTCTTTTATAAAAGTTCATTTATTTTTATATTATTCTTCATTTTGAAGAAAAAGAACTTTTCCTATTTTGCATATTTATTTATCTTTCTTGACTAAAAATGTATAATGCAGCAATGTCTGGTTTGTACTGCGTTTGTACCGAGATCAATTTTCGAAAGTTGGGGCCTAGTCATATAGCGCCGAGTTAGCCAGCGTCGAGATGGCAGGCGCTGAATTTTGCCTTTTTGGGTAGCAGCGTATCCATTCTAGCCAGTTTGGCGCCCATGCAACCTTTAGACACCTCGTGATAAGGAGTGGTGCAGGTCAGAGATCTTTTATCGTGCTTTGTGCGCCCGCCAACCGGTCCCCATATTTATTTTTGGAAAATAGTAAACTGTTTAAGCTACACTGACACGGGCAGTTATTTGGCGGTTGGGAGGAAGTGTTTGCTGTTTATTTATTTCTTATGATTGTGTCATTCAATGAAGTCTCGTCGTGCATCGTAATAGATGATGGGCTCTATTTAATAGTTTTAGAATACTATACAGTATTTATTTCGACTAAAGCTTTAGGCTTCACCTAATCGGTACCCAGCGCCGTTAATTAGTCAAATTCTTTGCTCTTAATAAAACCAATAAAACTTTATGTAATGATATTTTGGACTTAAATTATGTATCGGAATTCTGAGTTCATTTTGAATACAGCGAACCTGATGTGATTAATATAACCATTATTTGGAGCTGAAGTTTGACAACTAAAGTCGACTCCCTTAATTATAATTCTCGATTAATGTGTTATAATCAAATTGAGTTTGGGTTAGTATTTCTATTGTACTTTTGGGCTTGATATTCAATCGGACCCTCGAACGGAGGCAGTTCAATATATTTTTAAGTGTATTTAGACCTGTTATTTAATAAATAAATACATTATGTACACTCAGCACTCGCCTTCGGCCCGAGACATTTTTAATGTGATTTTGTATCGTGAAATTTAAAAGCAATAATTTACATGGCAATGGCAAAATATTTGTCAAAAATATATCCACTACTTGTGGTATTACCCTTGACAATATATGTGCTAGAGACATTTCAAGGAATCATAATTTATCTTGCCGTTTTCTTGTAGATGAAGTGTACATTCACAAATGAAGCATCATTTAATAAGCAGCATTTCAATTGCAGTAGAAATGTATGTATGTATTATCTGTAACCTCCTTTACCTTCCGGCTGGTGCTTCGTACGCTAGCATCTGGCGGTGCAATGCTAAACTTGCCCTGGATTCGGGTTACAGAGTTGGAACGCTCCTTTTGTGCGTGTGTAGCAACCATTGTGTGCAGTGTGTGTCTTCGTAATGTGTTGACCATGTTACTCTATCTCTTAGGTCTGTGGTTCTGAGTAGAGCACAGTTAATTTGATGCCCAACTGTGAATTGTCTCATCGAGCCCAATTCCAATCGCCAAGGCTGCGGAAAAATTCTAGAACCTGCGGGATTCGAACCGAGGACTTGCTTAATGCAAGCCTAGCGCTTTCCCAACTGCGTTACGCGGTTTCTTTTGTAGTAGAAAATACGGCCGCCAAAATAAATGCACAAGAAACAATTACTGAGTAAAAACATCTTTACCTATTAGAACATGTAATTGAAGATGCCCTCAGCATATTATTATTGATTTCATCAAGACGGCGCTAGACTTCACAATTCTGGAGTTTAATTCAGTTGAAGGATCTATCTCCTTAACGTAATTAGAAATGTGTTTATGCATACTTTACTGGTCTAATGCTGCATTCCAGTACATATTTGACATTTATATCGTAAGCATTGACGTTTCAGGGGTAGTTTTGAATTCTAATCAGAGGTAAGTTATTTGCTTTTGACCTGTTTCGGGTATGTAGCTAATTAATAATTCTTTAATATGTGGCATGACAGATTTTGTTTTGTAAGCGTGATTGCCAATGGTGTTAAATGTCATGTGATCTTAAATCTTCGATGTCGCTGTATCACCAAAGTAAAAGAATTTACAAATATTGAATATCACATGCGGACTTATAGATTTAAAAGAAATAAAATACCTCGAAAGCTGTAGGTTTTGTTACTAAGCTTAAAGAAGGAAAAAAGTCAGATATTTCTGTGCGTTTTCTAGTTAATCTAAAGATGCCTAGCATTTTATATAATTTAACCAAATATATATTTTTTACCTTTTCAAAATGTCCATGATGTAAGCACATCGCAGATATTTGCTGCCGTCCTAAGTTTTGATATCTGAAGCTTTAATTTTTATTTACAGTGCAAAGGAGTATTCACCAATTTTACTAGTTTTATTTTGGAAATTTCTACGATGATAATTCATCAAACGAAAGGTCCCTTTGCTGGGCCGGTAGCATTAATAACCTATATAGAAGTCCCTCGATTACATGTTTTCTATTCCGAGTTTTGGGTATGGACAGCGTATCACTATCAAGTTCACTTCCAACCGCATTCTATTAAATGTTTTTTTATGTATGACGCAATGTAAGAATGGCTAACTATAATTACTGCGGTAGTGTGTCATCTAATAATAACAGCAAAACTTAAATATACAAACATTTTCTAAAACTAACATGGGTGGCACAGAAAACATTATCATGCCATATATTTTCCCATATGTAAACATTCTCGCCCAGTAAAGTAAACGCACTCACTTTTTCACGCTTTCTCCTAAAGTAGCCAACTTCCCAATAGTATTTTGAACGCTTTGGGTGACTTCCTGTATAGCCTGTAGCCGCTCTTTCAGACTTTTCTTTTCTTCCTAAAGCCACAATGAATCAAATTTACAATTTATTAAATTTTTTAAAAGTTACCTTATCTTTGTCATCATCCTCATCGTCATCCAAATCAGAATCGGCGGTTTCGTCCCATGGCACAGTAGTAGGTCCAGCTAACGATTTTACTATGTACTGTTTGAGAAAAATTAATAATCCGGCGACAGGGACCATCCAAGGCTGGAAATAGTAGCATAAGATGAGCCAAAATAGTAAACCTACAAAGCTCTGGAATGTCGATTCCCATTCGAAGCAGCTCCTGAAAGGGGAAATTTTAGTATAGCACTGTTAGTAGATAGCATTGATGAAAACGTACTGTACGACCTTCCCGAATTCATAGAAATGCATAATTATCACCTTCAACCTAAGGACGTTTTTAACGAACACCTGTCTTTTGAATTTGATTTCCGGTTGCATGTACTTGACCTCCTTGGGGTTGAGCGTGCGTATGCAGCCCCGGATGGGGTTCCACGCTACGGTCATCTCTAATAAAATCTGGGGGGAGTTTCCCTTCGCCCGGCTCCTGAGCTTTTTATCTTTCAGAGCGTACCATCGTTTCTCGCCGCTCCTTACCCGCAATAACGGAATTGCTACTTTTCCGAGAAACTCGACTTTATGGTCGCGGTCCTCGTCGTAGACGGTTATCTCCAGCACATTATTTATGTCCTTGATGTTAAAAGTAAATATTTTCTGCCACGACGGGGTCAAGGTCTTATATTCGGTCTGCGTCTGCAGGCGGGCGTTTCCCAGTTCTACGACGCAAAAGGGGTCGCTCTTTCCTCCTAGGTCGGCGGCAGCCAGGCCGGTGGCTCTAAACACTTTAACAGTCAAATGGCCCACGTCTTTAATGTTGTGGAAAGTCCGCTGCCACGCCTGTTAAATAGCCAAATTAGTTTCCTTCCTCAAAAGTGCATACAAGGTGTTTCACTAAACTATTGTGACCAGGGATGCTTGGAAACTTCAAGAGATCCAAGGTTGGTTAAATGAGACAAAAGATACGCTATACAAGTAAATGATATGTTTTATCGAATACTAGTGGAAAAAGTTCGATAAAACATATCATAATACACCACTGTCAAAAAATGACATAATTCAGAGAACATGCAAGTAACTATCGGAATTTTAAGACTAACCTTTACATTTCAGAGAAACTGCATGGCTTTAAAATATTAAAAAGATTTGAAAATTTTGCTTCATTTATTTATTTTATTTTATTTATTACTGTTCGCATCAAATTGACATTCTCGTAAAATCATAATGTGCATTCATCTATTGTATACTCCACGGCCTGCTGAATTGTGTGACAAATGTCAAGTGACGTTTGTCAAACAATTCAGCAGGTCGTGGTTTATTCTATTCACTGTAGTCCCGGATTGTCAATGTCAAAATCCAATTAAAAACAATCCTTTATATCATGGTTAATATTTTTAAGTCAAGCTATGGTAAATAGAAACAATTAATAAAGCTACTAATGTCAAAACTATAAATTATAGGTTATATTTCGAACTGACTTAAGCAAAAATAAATAAAAGTTGCCAGGTAACAAAAACCCAAATTTTCAAATTACGCTTTTGCGTTGTCCAACTTAGTAGTAACAAAAAAACCAATAGAAATTCTACAGTGCTACCATAAAACGTCATTTTTGACAATCCGGAACCATAGCGAACAGAGTATAGTAGAATTGATGTATAGTTCTTCAATTGTTCGGAGCGATAGCTAAATTTATGCAGCGCCTGATTAGTAGTAATTTAGAAATACCGTTATTTAGAACATCACCTGCGAGCACGGTATTTAACGAGCGAGCGTTGGCGAGCTTGTTATTCGTGTGAGCACGTAAAGTTCTCGTAACGGTCGAGCATTGTACAACGTTTTATGGTATTCTGAATCACAAATATGCAATTAAAAAATTCTTGAATTCAAATGACGTTGCTACTTTTCTTTATGCGCTGAGCCCGTTAGGATTATAACGGGCTACTTATCATAAATACCATAGCAGGATACGCATGTTGCTCTGATATTGATGATGAAGAGCCCGTTATAATCCTAACGGGCTCAACCCGCACAGAGGCTTTTTATCCGTAGAGACAGAGACGGGCGTTTCCGATTCAAAATACCATACAATAGTTTTTGAATTTTCACAGCAAGACTTTCACTATTTTTAACTAAGCCAATCGTGAAGGAACATACGAAAAATACATAATACTGCTGGAATTCTCAGTAATCGATGTGTCATATGTGTTATAAAGAGTGACTCGCAGAATTTCGTAACGTAGAGCAAATGTGAAAAGCATTGTGAAAGTCACCTTCATTAGAATGGTTATGTTGCAAATAAATGCAAACGTAATACTAAATCATAGAGCACTGCAATCAGAATGCGTAATAAAGGAAGAATAAAGAATCTTTATTTATTTTTTTTTTCTAAACAAGGTGATTCACGAGGAATAATGAGCCTGGCAAAATACTCGATGCAACCAACATTACATTTTCGCAACTTACTTTGTGACACTTTACAAAAAAATACAATTTGGATCCGCGATGTCTATCAATCACTCAAATGTACCTGACCTATTGAAATGTAGGTACCTGACCTACGAAAATGTAGTGTTGGTTGCATCGAGAATTTGACCAGGCTCATTGTTCCTCGTGAATCACCTTGTATTAGTATAAACAATAAAAATGTGTTACAATACCAGTGATAAGATAAATCAATCGAAGCAAAAACAAGGAAAAATGAAACAATAAATCACAAGGCGAAGTTCAGATGTGCAGAGAGGTCCTGCACCCTGTCCTACCACTTGAACTTTGAATTTATACAATAGTTATTTATTATATTACACCTATTACAAGTAAAAAAAAATCTAAACATAAATACTTTGTGATGATTCCGATCAATATATGACAAAATATTAAAACTTCTGTTTTCTATTATTATTTATTGACCTTATCATGTAAGACGCAATATTGCTACAGATAGAGATAAATAGCTGAGAAAACTATAATACAAGTGAAACTCAACACCAACGTTATTTAATAATGTTATCTACAAAGTGTACCACGTAAGAGTGTAACACCCATTTATCTTTTTTAGTTTTTATCCGGTTTGAAGCAATTCTTCCCCAAACGTAGAGCACAAGGCGGTATACATATGGCCGAGAAACAATTCGCCCCTTCAAATGCAAAGCCTCCGGAGATACCAAACAAATAACAAAAAAATAAAATATCATATTAGGAATTGATAATCGGAAACTTTTACTAATAAAGGTTCTTCACAATTACCAAAAGGTTAAACACAAAGTTTGATAAAAATTAAAAAAGATTTAAATTTACTTTGAAGCATTTCCTAGTCCGAGACTATCATTTTAATGGATTAGAAAATGATACTTAATTTGTGAAAAAATTCTAAAAATAAAGTGAATTATTGTTTTTATTTTTTATTTAAAAAACAAGAAAATGAAAACTTCTATATTGTTAATTTTTTTCAAACTTTGTGTTTAATTTTTTCAATCCAATTTGGTATCACAGGTGGCTTTGAAGAGGGTGAATGGTTTTTCGGCCACGAGTGGTCACCATTGTGGAAAATTTGGTTCAAATTCGGTAAAAACTAAAAAACGATATAAGGGTATAACACTCTTAAGTGGAACACTTGTATGTTACTGAGAGCTGCTACTACATTTGTGTCGGTACAATAACTAGCTGCTAGACTAAAATTTTAGCATGACTTCACAGCACGTAATCAATGAATTGAGATTGGGCGATCTCAAAAGCCAGAAAGCACAATAATTTTCGGGCATTTGTCAAAACACAATCTATAATATAATTTTCCTTAATGTGTGTTTGTCTGTCTGTGGCACCACATAAAATCTCACGTTCCGGCTTCGCAGATGTTTATATTTGTTTAGGTTTTGTTTTTCTTATCTTAGCGCTCGGCTCGGAGGTTGACCTTTCGCGTATCCTATTTCACGTGCGCGTAGCGCGCAATTTGCTTGTTCTGCATAAAGCTTCGATTGACTATCCATTTAAGGAACAACTCGTGTCTAAAAATTCATACATTGTGTGTACTATAGGTGCACGTCGTGATGGCAATACATTTTACGAAGCGTCAATACCAAATGCTCCATGAATATTTGTGTTACTTTTTCTATAGAAAAGATTACAATTGTAAATTTGACCTCGTCCGTCCAGGAAATACAAAACGAAACAGAATAAGTAAGAAGAATCAGTGACCCCGACACGAATATATGCTCCAACACAAAACACCGGTAATGGATGAAAAAGAGCAGTTCTAATTCTGTGAAAAATTGCAGCGAGTTATAGGAAGAGGACAAGACAGAAGCAAACATGTAATAGTAATCGACGACTGATATTCTATATTCCATATTTAGTAACAATAAAAATATGAGCCTAAGAGCGCTAAGAAAAGACTGCGGATGTTAACTTTCTGCATAGAAATCAACTATTAATAGACAAAACAAACTTTAACCTTAAGGGTAGTCAACTACATAAAGGTTATACGAGGAGCGAAATAGAACACCGACCGCAAACTCCTAATATGAGATATGAGCTTCAAATCACCTAGAAGGGTACAATATGTATGAAAGGTTAAGGATAGAGGACCCAAATAAAGATGAAAATAAACAAAAATACCAATAAACACTTGAAAGCAATATGGAAGTTTGCCAGCAATAGGAAGAACAAGAAGGGTCTCCGTGGGAAGCTAATGTGATATGGGAGATGCTAAAGAAGGTAAATACAGGATATAAAAGAACAGCATCGTGGAGTGATATAAATAATACTACTTATAGAAATAGAAGAGACGAAGCAAAAAAGTTGGTAAAACTTTTAGAGTTTTAAAGAGAATCGAATATACTTCTGGAGCACATCAAAAGTCTAAGAGTTCGTAAAGAGAAACAAATAAGAAGTGTAACAGATAAAAACAATAATCTAAAAACAAAAACAACAGAAATTATGAACAAATGAGAACATAAGTACATTGAAGAAAAGTTTAAGGAAAATGACATTATAGAAGCACAGAAACATCGCATACAAGAAGAAGAGGAATGTGAGCAATAAATACTACACAATAGAACATAGGACATAACAGAGAAAAAAGTAAAAACGGAAATTATGGAAATGTGAAATGGAGAAGCAGATGGATACAATCAAATAGCGTCAGAACTATTTAAGTATAATGGAAAATATATGATAAAGTTGACGATCAGAATATGTAAACAATCTTGGGAGTCAGATGAAGTACAATTAAGATTTACAATGGAACTACATCATACCGATACACAAAAAACGGCAAAACAACGGACTGTGACAACTATAGAACAATATGCCCCTCGTATTGCTGATTAAAGATACAGTGAAGAATACGATAGTGGGGAAAATAGAATAACAACAAACAAAAACACCCGAGACATCCGACGCCGTATAGACAAATAGGGTAATGAGAAAGAATAATAATAATAATAAGTTTAGAATTTGTTCTGAAACCAGTGACAATACCACATACGTTTTTCGTAGTCTTGTTCATTTACATCCTGTTCAATATGGATCTAAAAGTAAAATTTGTTTTTGCTCAAAATGAAATTGATTACACTGTGAACTTGCACTTATGGCCCGAATTTCCCTTATAGGTACGTCAAAATTTACATTTACGATGCAATAATTATTTTTTTTGATTTTTGTGAATTCTCGAACACGTTGGCTCTGGTTCTGTAGATTACAGGTTGAGTGGAAGAACAGGTGTATGTGTACACAACATCTGAACTCCGCCTTGGTCATAATTATTGAAAAAAAATCTTTTTGTGTTATACTGTATCTATTTTAAGTTGCTTGTGTGACAATAAAGTTCTTTATTAGTATTATTATAATTACAGAATAAATGACTCGTATATTCGCTCAGCATTTGTTCAAATTCTGCAAATAGTTTTCACCCGTTTCTCCAAATAAAGATTTGTGCAGTTGGCGGAACTTAAATTCTTATGATTCTTTATGTAACACCTATTCATTTTCTCTGTGTTATTAAACTTTGCCATTGTACCTATGTATATATGACACTTTCAATTACCTGAGAAATGAGTTACGGACAATTTGAGCAATACTAGATATTTTTCATAAGTTATTTGTTTCATGGCTTATTTGATTGAGGACGTTAAATATATTTTTATCTGTAAGTTGTTTATCTGGAATTCTATTTTAAAAATTCAAAAACTACAGTACGCCACCTAACCGATGGACAACATAGTTAATATGACTGCCATAAAGAAAAACAAAGGTGACCATCGCTCTGAACAGGTGAAACACCAAATCTACATCAATTTTAATACTACAGGTAAATATACATTATGATTTTACGTTAATGTATCATTTCATCTCTTTGAAGCGAACAAGAGCCAAATTAAAAAAAAAGACTATAAATAAAATTTTTGCCATACTTAGAAAGGCATGCGTTTTTCTGATAAGTGAAAGTAGGTTTGCGATGGCCGCAATATAGCCAACTTTTGTCCCATTTCACCCATCTTGTATCTCCTGCATTTTCCAAAATCTCCATAGTGAGCATAGTTAAACGGGACACTCTATATATCAACTTACATAACGGTCCTGCATCGACTGACGTTCGCGTGGGGTTTCCTCGTGCGTTGTGAGGTCGGAGATGGTCTCGGACGCCGTTGTTCCGCTTATGGTGAGGAGAAGGTTGAGAGATCCTGCTCCCTCCTCCAGCTCTTGCCAAAAGCTATGCGTTCGCTCTCGCTCTAGATCTGAAAGGTCTATTACGCATCTAAAAAAAAAAATAATCGTAAATTAACCCTTTTGTATTCTGAAGCTAAGCGCCTATTTCATTATAATAGATGCCTTTCATAATCTGCTGTATTTAGAGCTTGAAGGTAAAAAATGTTTCGCTTATTGTGTCTTTAAACCTATACATTGCTTTAATTTTGCGTTGTTGTATAATTGCATTACTAATTATAATTGATTAACCACTAATTTATTCAAGTTTCGTTAATGAGATGGTATACTATGGATACGTATATTTAGCAAATTTTTCATGAAGAATCAGAAAGTGCCTCTAGGGCAAAATGAGCACTGTTCTAATTTTTTTATAAAAAAAAAGAACTTTAGAGAAACGTTTGGTTTGAGATGGGAACACATTGGGCCAAAAGTTACAAATATATATTTAGAAATATGGCAATGACACCGAAGTGGATAGTGTGTTCAAGATAAGATACTTGGTTTCATTGAAATCGATTACACCTAAAAAGTTAAGCTGACTTTTTTCAATTTTTTCCTAGCACAAATAGGCTTTACTTAATATATCTAATTATTATTATCGTATTTCGAACAGCACCATGGACGAAGTTATCAACGCAAGTAACAGGCTTGGAGTGTGGCCGTTTTTGGGTGGATACATCAACATTTCAGTTCAATGTCTGAGATGTATAACTTACTGTTAAAATACTGATATTTAATATTGCTAAAGTAAAATTTTAGAAATTTATATTAGCTAATTAAAACAACTGGAAATTACCTCCCTGGCGGCATTCAACTGTATAAAAGGGCCTCCCATTATCATATTTCTGTTATTTTTTTTATAATTATGATGGTACGGATTTTGATGTCATAGTTACACGCAACGAAAGTTTTCTTGGAAGAATTATATAAGAGAACAAACATGAAACAGTGGTTTAACGAAGATGGCAACAAGTTAGCAATATAAAAAAGGACAGCATACCTACAATATAGAAGTAATAAAATACCAGAAGAATAAGAGAGGTGTAAAAACAAAGCAAAAAACCAAACAAAAATGCTGAACGAAAAATAATGAGAAAAGTTTTCCAAGGACATGGAACATGACTTGTAAGGAAGCTAGAAGAAAATATGGAATGTGATTCTAAATAGGAACAATTCTGTAAATGATATGCAATTTTTAAAGAATACTAGGTAGATTATTTTCAAATACAGTACAAGCCAATTTAAAATAACACGAGCGAAGGTAGCCAGGAAATGCAAGAAATGATAAACTATGAAAATAACGCTGGAATATAAATAGATACTATTCTAGAATCTAGACGATGCAACCGCAGCAATATTAAAACTTGAAGACAAAAAATCACCAGCCGTTGACGTAATCATTAATGAGATGATTAAACACTGGTGTGAAAAACTTCCAAAAGAAATAATAATTTTACTCCAAAAAATAGTGATAAAACGATACGCATATTCAAAAAAGGAGTTAAAAGAGACACAAAAAACTATAAAAGAAAATATCTATTGAGTAATATTCTAAAATTATTTACAAAATAGCACAGAAAATAATAAAGCAAATGGGCACATGTGAAGGTTTCCGATCCAACTGTGGAGGCAATATTTATACTACACCAGCTAACCAAAAAATCTATTAAGTTAAATAAACATTTGCTGCGTTGACTTCACTCCAGCTTTCGAAATAATAAACCTTAATGATGTATTAGGTATGCTGCAAGAAAATAACATCGATAGACGACATGTATAATAGAAGAACAAAAATCAACGAACTAACGGAGGGAATGCCCATATCAACTGGCATTAGACAAGGAGATACCCTAAGCCCCGTTCTTTTTAACATTACCAGGGACCGAGCAATAAAGAGCGTCAAAAGCACCAACATAGGTGGTAAAATGGGAAGCAGCAAAATATATAGTTTAGGCTATGCGAACTACAGCTCTTCCAAGTTTAGAAGGCGCTCTTGCAATTCTTGAAATTTGAAAATATGCATAGAAATGGCCTTTGTACATTCGAAGAAAAAAGTGTTATACTGTCATTGCATCATTCGTTTCTGTTAAGTACGCTAATTTTTTAAAACGGAAAAATAATTAGTAAACATATTCGGGAACTCACACCTATATTGTCAGAACATTTTTAAATTCTACGAATGTGCAACTTTTGAGAGTATTTCTGTTCGAAAATTACGACCCCACTTGTATATAGCTTTCTTGTCTTATTTTTAAGCTCAATATTTCATCTAATTGTGTGCAGGCATCTAATGGTTTATAACTTTAAGCAGCTGTAACGGCCGCTGTAAAATCTGTAAGGCACTCGTTTTGGTAGCCTCGCTCATAATTATTTTCTTGGCTTATTTAAATCCTATCGATTTAGCAAGCAGTCGTTCCTTTTAGAAGTTTTTGCGAGGTGGATTGCTGGCGGTGCCGTGTTCGCCTCGTGATTGGTTGCAGGTGTGCAGAAGGCGCGGCAGACTCTTTCCCCGCACGCCGCATGCCGTAGCGTGTCTGGCGACCGAGACAGCGTGGTTTTGTTTCGAGAGAACGTTTCGTGCCGTTGAAGCGGCCAGTTGTGTGCAGGAGTGTGGTTTTTGGTGCTGCTCCGCTTTGGTGCCATGAAGGCAATTTACCACTAATTCCTAGGTGGGATCATATCCAACGCGGGCGTGCAAAAGGTCTCCCTGTCTTTTTTTCCCATGCGAGTTCCGTCGCATCGTGCCCTGTGACAGGTATCCCAGAGTATGCGTCATCAACGAGTAGAGCTGCGCCCTTGCGACATTCCGATACTGTGAGGCGAGGTCTTGCCACCGATCTTAGTACCAGGCGATACTGCAATAAGTAAGGTAGCGTGTATTGTAGAAGTTAGCTGTTATATAGTTGCCACTTGCATGTAATATTTGCCCTTTTTACTTTGTGCGCTAGCTAACGTTAATAACTGTAATCTGTGTTCCGCTATCATGTTTCACGCACTAAATTAATGCTAGGGACCCATTCTGGGCCCGAATTAATAGTCTTATTCGCCTTTTTTACTTTGTACGCCGACGAACGTCAGTAACTATATGTGTTGATGTATTCTTGGACCATGTATATATGTGCGTTAGACCAATAGATCGGTTTGTTATTTGTTGTCTTGTGATTTCCCCGCGCCTGTTGCATGCTTATTTTCAGGCTGAGTTGTCCGCTGTGTAAAATCGATGTAGGGTGGAGTCTGGAAGAAGTTGTAACCGTCAAAGAAAGGTCAGGGCGCTCCGTCGTGGCAGTACGGGGAGTCGCGAGATTGTACATATATCTGCGCCGTTTGGCTTTCGGAGTTCTGTCAAACGTGGGATCCAAAGTCTGAATCCCGTGGCGCCCTATTATTTTGCATCACCTTGTATATATCGTCACGCTTGCCCCTATAGTGTACCGTCTCTAAGACCACGCCCATCTCCTTGAGCGTATTAAGCCGTGGCTATTGTCCTGTTTTCGAGAATTCCAGGGCAAGTTTAGGCATTTCCCGGGCATGATAAAACAAGTGGTACTCCCATACCCTTAAGTGTCATAAACCATTTGGTACCGTAACAATATTCAATTGTAGACGTTAATAACGTTACAATTTTTTCCGATTATTCACACGTCGTATGTTGAGTGACAGTATTGTCAATATAAATTTAAGGATTTTTTTTCTGAATATACTTTGGCATTTGAAAGTATAAACAGTAGCGCCATTCCCCTTCCCTAAAAGTGCCTTCGAAGCTTGGCCTAGCAGTATACAGTCCTAACCACCGAGAATGAAGACGATTTACAGCGCCTGCTGTTTAAACTAAAAACAACTACAGAACAGTTTAATATGCAAGTCTCTACCCCGAAAACACAATCAATGGTCATTTCTAAAATCCCTATACGATGACAACTGAAAGCAATAACTTGGCGTCGATATCTTAATTGATAACACCAGAAGTGAAGTGAAGACCCAGGCAACTTAAGTCGCAGTGGTATCTGGTTCTATCTTTGACATTTATGACGGTAGAAGGTCCGGATATAAAAAATTGCGTAAAGCCATTGCTATATCCGTAGCCGACACAAGAGCTGAAACGACAAAATTTTGAGAGCCACAGTGCCACAGAGATGCAAACTCTGAAGAGCCAATCCCGGCTTAAGTCTGCGTGACACGGTACGTAGTGAATGAATCTGTGAGACGTGTAAAGTGCAGGATGTAGAAAGATAGAAAAGGACGAGAAAAAGATACTGGAGAGATCATGTTGAAATGATAAGAGAAAAAAGATTAGCGAAGAAAGTTTAAACACAAAAACCAAACACAAGACGCTGGCGTTGGCACTAGAGTTTGACGTCATTATCTTAAGACAACAACCCATAGGGAAAAAGAGGCAATGGAACAAACAGCGCTAAGAAGAACAAGAAGAAAAAGAAGAAGGCTATTCCTTTGTTCAAGGAATATTTATATCATACAATAAAGTGAGTAAGGAAATAATACTAGCTAATGTAAATAATATCTTATATAAACAAACTTAACCAGAAAGTGCTTAACTGCAACTTTAAGGTAACAAGAAATCTGAAATCATCACAATGGAGTTAAAACACATTAAACATAAATAAATAAATAAATAAGGAATCTGCAACTCAGATGATTACTTGCATAACTACCGGTTACGCACTTTTACAAAGCCGTGGCTTAACTGTATTCAGCAATGTGAAATGTTATATATATAAGAGCGCTGTACTAAGTTTTTGCGACATTTTTTAAATAAAAAAATTACCTCATTAAATACTTTTCTCAATATACACACATATTACAATGGGAAAGTTTATAATGCCAGAAAACTTACTGACGCTCTTGGTAGAGGATTAAAGCTCCTTTGAAACTTTACAAGAGCTTACGCGCTGACTAGGTGTTTGCATTTGTTTTTATAAAATAGAACAAAAGCGCTACGTAGTAAGAAAATGTCAGGTTAGTTTAGCTTTCCGGGGTCATCAGCAAAAAAGCTCTTTTAATGACTTTCAGCTTTATTCAGCTACTAGTTTTGAAAAGAGACGAACTTTACGGGCCATAAAATAAGGAAAGTGCTTTATGATACAATTTTATTGCTAAACTGGGAGATTGAAACAATAGTTTCATTTGATATAAGCTAATTAATTTACTAGGAAATAAGGACGAATAGCATTGTTTTCCAGGGTTTGTGCAAATTGCACAAAAGCTTTTCCATCAAACTAAATATGTATAGCGAAAGATCGAATTGCACGCTGCGCGAATATGAATCGCGAGTCATGTGAGATGGTATCTACAGGATCCTATTCTTCGTATCCAATTTAAGTAACTGTGGGGTTTATATTACTGCATATCAAGACTCAAATATATTTGAAACGGAGTTTGGAGTGGAGCAACATTTTTGAAGTGTGTTCCTATCTTAAGTGTGAATCAATCTGAAGCCAAATTTCAGTTGCTCCGTTAAACGGTGTGTGATTAATTTCGACGCGAATCTAAGAAAGCACAAGCGGATACTATTAAGTTAATTTATTTTCAGTATATAGCAAGCTGTTACAACTCGAGTAGATTTATGAAGCTGATCAGAACAGCTTAACTGTACTATAAAATAAAAATCTCAAGACTCTTTCAGCTCTTATTAGTTATTACCACATTCCTTTAAGGATTATTATAATGTATAACATAAATCTCTTGTGCTTAATCAGCCCTTTCTTCTATTATTGAGAAATTTCAAATGTAAATAATAAAATGTATTTTGATGATAAGTTCTAATGCAGATAGCGATTGTTTAATATCAAAGTTTAAATATACTGATTAATTACGCTACTATTAACATTTTTACATAAATTTGATGCAAATAATATATAGCCATCTACTTACTACTATCCGCTTTTAAGTACCCATACATTTATGGCATTTCTTTGTCCCAATGATTCAAAACCTTGGAATTTTTTGAAGATATTAATTATTTTGTAGTGGTTAACTAAAATTTAATATTTTGAAGTATCAGTTAGCCATTTAAATAATCCAAATAATTAATACTTGAAGAGGTACTCTCAATATTGGCTTGTTAAATCGCAATGACAACTTCGAGTGGACACATAATTTATAAACGTCTCTAAACTCTATAGAGATTTATAAATTTTTATCGTCAAATATTAATTGTACAACTTTTAAGAAAGTTAGGATCATTGAATTTTCGTCATATAAACTAAGTCGTTATCTCCTTTAATTTTTGCAGATTTTGTTGAATAAATAGAAAAATTTCCCAAGAAAATAATTAACAAACATTAATAACTAACATTTTTCCAACTTGGGAAGATTTCCTTTAATTACTTTTTTCCAAAATCTATTTGTAGAACTGTACTTTATCTAGGAAAATCTCAATGATAAAATAACATTTTAATGATGAGTGTGGAAAAAATGCTACTTTACTCACTAGTGAATAAAATAGTCCATAATTCATAGCAACTAACAAAATAAATACGTGCTACCGTGGTAACTAGTACAAAAACAGGTAACATGATATTTATTTGATATTATTTATTCAATTTAAAAACTTATTTATATAACTAAATGTAGGTATTGGTAAACATTTGATATGCCACAGGCCACACATGAATAAACATTTTCGCTTATGGATAAAATGCCTCTTTATTCATTTGTAGCATACATAACTATTGTCCCGTATTTTAAAATGTTTATTAGAAAACCATTTGTATTTGTTACTGGAATATTTTAATGACTGTGCTGTGGTTTCGAATTTTTGTTTTTAAAGCTTAAGGGTTATGTATTGTTATGATATTGGTACAGGGATTTAAAAATCAGATTAATAAGATTAAAAGAATACAGTATTAAAAATTACAAAGATGAATTTAGATGTGAAATGAATATTAAAATTATTAAGATGTATTTAGAAAAGAACGGAAATAGAATTTATAATTTAATTAAATGAAGCTAATTGAGAAACAATAGGATTTTAACTTTATTTAATATCTGAAATTAAATTGGAAGTTAATGACAAATACTTTTTCGCAATATACTATGTAACATAGTAGGTATTAGTCATATACAAAAGCTTTAATAATGTGTTGGACTGTAAAAAATAAGCTAGATCGCTAAGGAGATAGTTTATTGATTAGAATAAAAAAAATTTATAACGAAAATGATGTAATACAATTTGTAACGTTTGAAATTAAGAAATAAACCCCTTTATAAAAGTTTTTTAAAAGATATTTCTCAAAATAAAAGGATTCAAAATTGAAAATAAATTGGCGTGGTGAAGAATAAAAACTAAAATGTTAAAAGAAAAAGATTAGCAGACTAGATGGATGAAGATTAGAATGAGAAAACCAATCTAATACAGTTATGATCTACAAAGGCAAATAAAAGTAAGGGAATGTGAATTAAGTTTATTGTGGAATTACATTGCATTGACTGAATTGGATAATAAGGAATGGTTTACAAAAGAAGTAGATTACATCGATATCATTAGCAGAGTGAACATATTTGTGGGACATCTTGTGGCTTGCATCTGGTAAAGGTTCGTGGTGCTGTGTGATTTGGTTGAGCATTAGAGTAAAAACATCTACAGCTGAGGTTAATTTTAGTGTATACTGTGGTGGAGGTGTAGATGCTGATTTAAAAAGGCAAGCTGTTTTTCATGTGTTCCTGTGGCGAACTGGGTTCCTGTGTTGATTTGGATCCGGATAATGGACGTCTTGGCAGTTGGTTGTCAGTTGAGGCATTCGCTGTGGCTTTGAGTGAAGCAGTTTTGTAGCGTGGTGAGTTGCAGAGCCGGATGTATCGGGTTTGGTGGAGGAGAGTGTTAAGTCCAATAAAAGGTAACATAATACAGTTATTTAAAATAAGAACTAAAAGAAAATAAGGAGTGAAGTGAGTTAATTTTAATTAAGAAAGTACTTACCATTTGAGATTGTCAAATAACAAATGTAACGATGAAGTATTTGTAATTGATTTTTCAAAACTAGTTTGAAGTGTCAGTTGACAGATGTATCGAGTTGTCATATAAAATAGGAACATCAAATTTCAGAATATATGCAATCTAGACTATAAAGAATCCGACCTGATTTTCAGTCAAGTGTTTCTACTGAGGCTAGCAGTAAATAATTTTGATTATAAATAATAAAAATAGGGCAATTAAATTAATTAAAATTCAATTTAATATAAAAATTTTATTGAGAATAAACTAAAGTAAAGGTGTAAGTCAATTATAATGTAACATAAGTTGGGCACACAAAGTGGAGCTAATCACCTTGACAGTATATATACTGCCCCTATTGATATTTTATAAAGAGTCACTTCTGTTCAGATTTTATTTAGCAGCAAACATGCGTGGTGTTGGCACTATTCATACGAATATGACTCAGAAACCAATAACTATCTCAAATTTATAGAATATTGTCCTGCATGTAAATTTCCGTACTCGTATGAAAAAAGAAGCAAGAGACCTATAGAGCCGAGAAAGGGGATTGTTTATTTAATATATGTATATCCAAGCATGAACGAGAGGAAACGTTTATCTAATGCTATTTATCAATCTAAAAATTACTAAAATATGTTATAATTGTTACAGTCGTACACAAATACAAACTTCAGCATCACATAATTTAAGGATAGCTCTTAAAACGTCTATTCAGGAGCATCATTAATGTCAGTATTCAGTGCAGTATTTGCGAACCTCTGCATTTTATGTTCTCCATCTAGAGCGGATTTCCTTATTCCAATGAGCCTTTCATCAAAACAAAGGATAATGAAGAATAATAATTCGCTTTTAGACACTTATAGTGCTTAAATTGCTTTAAATTCTATTCCCGTTGTTTTTATTAGTTTACTCAAAAATGAATGTACGTAACTGAGCGAAATACTTAAATATGAGCTACTCTTGGGGATTGGTTGTTGAAGGTAGTAGCTGTTATCAGATTTTGTTCTTATCTCTACTTATATCACTTTTTAGAATCGAGAAAATAGGTTTTGTTCCTTTAAGCATACCTACATTTGAAGCAGTAGTAACGTTCCTTATAGCTTGCAGAACATTTTGGGTAATAGATAACCATGTAAAAAATGGCAAGATGATCATATTGTATTGGTTTTAAAAGGATAATATTATGGAGTAAAATTATGCCAAAGTAACAAGCATTTTAAGTTTGCCCACCGTTGATTAGCAATGCCTTTTAGCAAGCGATTTATAACCTTACTTTGAAATTTAAAGTGTTGCTGTAGTGCACGTTCTATAAAAGAGCTAACGTAACACAAGCGTTTGGAGTTTTAAAAAATTCAATACTCTGAGGAATGACACCACCAAACACCAGTGGACATGTGCTCTACGGTTTGCCTTTGTTCTTGGCTTGACTCATAAATTACAAAAATTATCAAACTGAATACAAGCTATTAATTTTAATTACTTACATGCGGCGTTGTACACACCTTGTCACAGAAAGGCGATTAAGTTGAAAGCTTAGTAAAAGGCCCAGCTTATTATTGCACTATTGCAACACAATATTGATAAGTAATTAGAACTCAAACAATTAGTTATTTCTGCTTGCTTTGCTAATATTGTTGTACAATTATTTGCAGCGGCCGTCAAATCAACAATCCAAGGTAAAGGCTTGTGTTTGTAATTAATAAACAATGCGTGACGGATATTTGATACAACCTTACTAAATCTATTTGAGGAAAGAAAATCGAAGAAGTCAACTTTTTTATAACAGACCAATATTTCTGTAATTATAAAGTTAAGATTATTTCTCCTTTTGAAATAAGTGATAATACGATTTTTTTCTAGACCGGAAATACAAATTTTTTATAGGGAATTTCGATAGACCGACCACTCAATTAGCAGATACTGCATAAATCTGACCTTGTTACATTTCTATTCTCAGAGATTAAATTGAAATATTTTTGATGTATTCATCATATACAATTTATAAATATATCTACAAGGCGAGTTATAATTAGGTGTTAAAAAATTAATCAAAGGCCAAAACAATGTAATTAACCTAATACACCTTAGAACCAAAATGCCCCCTTAAATACCGGGTGGCCATAAATATCTGATATCACATTACCTTTGGAATCAACACCGCTTTATTAAAGTGATGAATCCAACTAAACTAAATGTCATTAATGTCATCACAGCTATCTGTCAAAAATTACAGATTGCAATAAGTAATTGAGTTAGAACAGGAGATTTTTATAATCGAGTCGTAGAGTAAACTGCAGAATCCGGGGCACATTTCCTTCCTCTTATTGCATTTTATTATATTACATATTTACCAATACTTATTGCAATTGAAATATAATGCTAACCAACATTTCTAAGTAGCTAATTCCATGGCTACCGGGATCTCAGATATTTATGGCCACCCGGTAGATACAGGGCGCTAATGAAAAAATATCTATATTTGAAAGTAAACATTTGAATTTTTAAAATGAACTAACCTGATTTTGATAGTCAATTTTAATTTTGAAACAATATCAAGACAGCGGCTGTCATAACCAGCTACTAAATTTAAAAGAATGATTTTCTTTCGAAATGGGCGATTTTACTCCAAGAGAAATAGAAGACAGCGTTTTCGTGTATGGATTTTGCAACGAAAGCGCCTTAGCAGCCGTTAGGGAATACCAGCGACTTACAACAATGGTTAAACGACTATTTCAATGGTAAATGGATTGGCCGGTTTGGTCCTGTGAGATGGCCGTCAAGGAGTCCTGACTTCAATCCGCTGGATTTCTTTTTATAGTTTTTTTAAAATAGCTGGTTTACCGTGAGGTAATTAACACGAGGGAACAGTTGCAGCAAAGAATTTTCGAGGCTACTAATGAAATTCGTAAAAACTATAATATTCAGCAAATGTATGAATCGCTAGTATGATAGTGCCATGCTTGCATAGCGGCGGAAGGGGAGCATTTTGAACATTTACTATAGTTTTCTATTTTATAGTCATTGTTTTGTTAATTTTGTGTTTATTATAATGTATTTTCAATTTAGTCGGATAATTACTTTCCAAATTATAGTGACAAAAACAACTTTTTTTTTATTAACACCCTGTATATTTTAAGGGAGCATTTTGGTACTCAGGTGTATTAAGTTAATTGCTTTGTTTTGGCCAAAAGAAGCATCTTAAAAAAATGAACAACTTTTCAGTTCAGACCAATAAATTTAGCAAACATTTGCTGCCATAAAGGGAGTTTTATCTGAGTGCATAATGCAAATCATCAAGTAAGTGAGTTAATCACATATTATTTCTTACTAAGCAACACACGCGACAATATTGAAGGAGATTGAAGCTTTATCAGAAATGTTTACCAAGAATGATTTTGAAGAAGTACGAATAACATCTAAACAAAAAATCTAAAATTTTATAGAAAAAATACTCGATAGTGTTGATATTTAGCAATCGAAGATAAGATATAGAGAGCTTTAGTGAAAAGGGTTGCACTATCTCATCCAGAAGAAGATTTTTTAAGATATTGGGAAACACATAACAACTCGTCGTATAGTAGCTTCAGTGGTATTTTTTAAATCTAATCTAGATAGATGAAAAATACTTTTAAAGTGTAAAAATACGAAAAAAAGAACAAGCAGAGTGGCAGACAGAGAATAATAATTTAGAGAATTGAATTTCAAATTTCGAATGTAAATTAGAAAATAAGGAGAGATAAACCAAGAAAAATAATATAATAATATCAGGACTAGACATTTCTGAAGACGGAGCAAATTTAGCAGATCAAATAAATAAATTCCTTGCAGAGGAGCTAAAGGTAAATGCCAAGGTAAATAACGCACACAAACTCCACAACAACAAGAATGCATTGCGATGATAAATAATTGGAATGGGAAGCTAGCAATATTAAAAATTCCTATCAATTGAGAAAAAGAAATATTTATATTAATAACGATATGACGTACACAGAGAGGAGCATACAATGGGAATTACGTGAAATGAAAAGAGAACGGGAAAGCAAAGGTAATATAATAAAAATTGGCTACCAAAAGTTGGATAAATGACAAGTTATATACATGGAACTCCAAGGCAAGCGAAGTAGAGAAGGCTGAGGAGCAAAACTCTTAAGAAAAAATATGTAAAAGGCTTTACCGAGAAGTTCCCTCGTCGACATTGTCACACTAAATAATTTTAAAAATGAAATTAAGTTAGTAGTAAAAATATCTTCACGTTTCTAATAAATTAAATAAATTTTCAAATAAATGAAAACGTTACCAGTCATAACGTTTTGTGGGATATTGCAAGGGAACGGGCTGTTTTTACCTGAACTACGGAGCACAGACCCTTCGAATTCCTGCTTTGCAGCTATATTAAGTAACGCACTAATTTGTTGTTCCTTTTTGTATCGTACAACATTTATTCTGTATCTGGAGCTCATTTTTGCTACGAATAAAGCCTGTGATATGTACAAATTATTACTTGTATTTATTGCTAAGTTAAATAAAAGATTACAATTTTTTTAAGGTGGTCACTCTGTATATATTTATCTGAAATATTCTCGGTTTTATGCCAGGTAGATATATAATAATGCTATAGAGGGATTTTAAAAATCGTACGCTCCCCGGCTACCACGCTAACATCTGTGGTAGTCGTTAACCCCTAATAAGGAAACTCATCCTCAATTTCGACGGGCAAGGCTAGCCACCTACCCGGCCTAAGGGCAAAGAGGGCTCATAGAACCACTTTGTGGTTATAACAGGCCACTGGCCTACAATAAGAGGAAGAAGAAGATATATAATGTGTATGCAAAATATTGTCTTCCTCCGACAAATACCTTTTGAGTTATACAGCCAACAGACAGACAGACAGAGAGACGAAATTGAGAAAACCCGTTTTTCGTAATCTAGGGAGCCTGAAACGTGAAGGTCTGGAGAAACTCGAAAGGTGATTTTTTCGGGATTACAATACTTCCATCGTCTTTTAGACCAGGGAAATAAAAATAATCAGATAGTTACACAAACGTTGACGAATTATGCAACGACCAAGGCTATGATTCGGGATAATAGTAATAACATTAACAATAAATGCAAGATCAGAAAATTCATAAAAGTGGGCACTTGGAACACTCGCAGTCTCACGAGAAAAGAGGAGGAACTAATTAAAGAATTCACTAAGGCAAATCTAAACATACTCGAACTAACAGACAAAACTAAAACGTAAAGGATGTAGGGAAATTCAAGGTGTTCATAGTTTGTATTACTGCGGAGTAATACAAAAAATATGTAAAAGGATTTGCACGAAACTTCCCTTGCGCGAATTTGATCAATTTGCAAATAAAAACAAATGCAGTCCGCTGGGATTCAAACTCCGCGAATATATAGAGCCAGTTTCTTCTCCGCAGCTAAAATAACTGAGCCACGGGCGTGTTCGAATTGGACGAGTTTCTGCTGCGTTATAAAGCATCATACTATTCTGTCCAATTTGTAATGTTTACCCTGTATGTTAGCTCTCATTTCGCTAATGATACAGCCTAAGCTATGTGCAAATTATTACTTGTATTTATTTCTCAGGTAAAGCAAAAGTAAATAAATTTTAATTTTTTAAGGTACTCACCCTGCATATATTGCATGGCAGGTAGGCATAATATATAATGTGCATGCAACATATTGTCTTCCTCCAAGAAATAGTTTTTGAGTTAAACCGACAACAGACAGACAGACAGACAGACAGACAGACAAAATTGAGAAAACCTGTTTTTCGTCATCTACGGATCCTGAAACGTGATGAGCTGAAGAAATCTCGGAAAGTATTTTTTTCGTGATTACAATACTTTCTTCGTCTTTTAGACGAGGAAAGTAAAACCGGGCAAGATCAGGTGTAGCATGTTTAGTGGAAAGTAACTTAAAAGCCAATTTAAGAAGATGGTTAATGGAAAACAATTTCAAAAAGAATCAGAAGCTTTTTTACAGAGTTTTGAAAAACCTGCTTAGCGACAAACGGATCCCACTCAACTTTATCGAAGACAATCAGGGTAATTTATTAACAAACGATTCAATTATTTTGGTACTACTGATATCATAGACAATCCGGACCAATCTGAACATGATGACAATACCAATGAAACAGCAATGGGAGAACTCGAAGAAGCAAAGGAAAATGAAAAAACGAGTGAACACGACATAACCTTAGACATGGTTAAATGTATCGGCCATCTGGCGTGCAATTATTACTAAAAGTTTTCAACCAAGTATGGAAGCACAAACTGATCACAAAGGATTGGGAAGTTGCAATAATTTTACCAGTCCTCAAAAAAGGAGACAAAAAGTTGTGCAGAATTATAGGCCCATATCACTACCAATACCAGGAAAATAGTATGAAGCAGTACTACAAAGCTGACTAGACGATGAAGAAGGAAGAAAAATACTGGAGGTCCAAGCTGGATTCAGACCCGGAAGAGCGATCCAAAACCATGTGTTTACTTTACGACAACTAATGGAGAAATCAACAGATGAAAACAAAAAGCTCCACCTATGCTTTATTGGGTTTTCCATTTGTGTTTACGATTTTTAAAGGCTTACATTGATGCCACTTACATTTTTGTCTCATTCCATAAAATGTTCGGCATTTTGAGATTAAAATTGTAGCAATGTCAATAAAGTCATTATAAAAAATGTCACCATTTGCCTTCTATCACAATTCATGCATGAGCCTAATAAAAACCTATAACAGCATACTGAGAGGAGGATTCATTGTGAACGGGTTATATATTATTATATGGTTTGGAAAATTTCCAGCTTTAGTTACAACTAAACCTCCTCCGGCAAACAATCAAACTTTTCATTTATCACCATCCACTTACCTTCCTATAAAATCGTCTCTGGATCTATCCTTGTCCCAAACGGTGACCTCGAGCTGTTGGTCGCCGTCGTCATAGAGGTGAAGGTCGAACTGCTCCAGCCACCGTGGGTTGAGGGATCTCCACACCACTTTACTTTTGTACTTTTCATTACCTAATCTAAAAACTCGTGGAGATAAACAAAGAGGGTGGCACGAAGCTGGCTGCTTACCTAAACTTAACGTATGGATCGGAAGTTCCGGTTTCTGGATCACAGGCAAGAAGGTTTTTACCCTCGACTAGAACTATGGTTACTACTGAACTCCATATCTGAGATTTGAGACGCCTGTTCACGTCGGAGATTCTTGTGTTCTTTTGGAAGTACTGAAACAAATGGCATCTGTTAAACAATGGCGTTGGCGTTGATAGGAAATATAAAACATGTGTTTTAATATAAATGTAACGAAAAATTGAAAAAATCATCAGAGAATCATTTGGCATGGTAAAGTTACGCAATAAGCCAGTTGAAATGCTAAGCGTAGCATTGTCAGACGAACTCTTGACGGCATTTGAGACTTAGCTTAACTTTTTTAATTGTTCCATCATTGCGGTTGGTTTTTCAGACATTCCCATTCGAGATTTTAATCTTCACCAATTTCGATTTCTTTAAAAAGTAATTAGGTAGTCTATAATTGGCTAAAATTACTTTAGTCAGCTTGTATACATGATGACGTCCTCTAGGAGTCAGGATTAGCATGATTGAATCCATGTCATTTTGCTTGTTAAAGTTATCTAAAAATAGCTCTTTAAAATGCAATTTTTTTATTTTGTACTGTGTTAGTTAATGTACGGCAGTTGGATGTAGCGTGTGGAGAATTAAAAAATAGGTTTCCGTTGCCGAAGGGCTGGTTCATACATCATCTCCAAAAAGTATTGTGGCGATCTCTCTCCCTATTCTGAAAGAATTAATGGCGATGTATTTAAGAACTTGTGATGCTCTAGGCAAATAACACCTTGTAATTAATTAGATACCCTTTAGCGTGCCGTCCCATCCTGATTGTCCCGACTGTATCTAGCCGTGCAATCCTTGTTACATAACGCTGAAATGCGTAGATTGTCGAGTAATAAGAAGATCCGATTTGACACCCCTTAAAGGGATTTTTAGCTTTTCTATTTTAGTCAAGCGACACCCTAGCTTCGCTGTGGCGCCGCGAGCTTGTTTTGGTCATAAGTACCGATTTATTATGTAATATTTTGCCTTCCAATCATCTTAACCTTGTGATTTCTTCGTTTCTTTTGCGTTCAGGTTTACTTTCTAAAGTCTTTTTGATTCCTATCACATACGACATGAGTTCTTTATGCTTTAGCTAGGTTACTGTTTTACTTTTAATTTCAGCTTTTATACTCTGTTTCTTGTATCTTGTGTTTACGCGATTTATTAGTACTCACAAGAACCCGTTCTCGTTTACCAGTCCATATATTTTCCTCAATATTTTACGCTCCCAAGTATCTAACATTTTCTTTTCAGCTTTACTTAAACACCGAGTTTTCGCCGCGTTGTTAATACTGGTTTTATAACTGTGTATACACTTTCACATTGTTTTTATCTGAGAGTAACTTTAATAATTGCAATCTGTTCTTCATTCTAAAAGACTACTTATTGCCTGCCACAATTCTGGTGTTTGTTTACAATAATCTCTTACATGTTCGTATTTGTATGTCTTCTTGATTGTTATCTTGTACTATGTTTATCATTACTCGTACCATGGCAGCTGCTTTTTCTAAATGTCTACCTCTTTTTAAGTCCCTGTTTGATTTGCTTACAATATCAATGTTATCGGTAGATGCTTACTTAAAAATTGTGATAGGATTACCTAGACCAGGGCTGTCCAACTTCAAGGGACGCAAGGGCCACTGTAAAAAATTTGAAGGTTATGAGGGCCGCATCCTAAAATGTGTCGTATGCAACTTTGTGAATGATTTGTAATAAATACAAAACGTGTACTTTTTATTTATTCAAGAAGCTTAGGTTACATTACAATAAGCATTGAAACATGAAAGAGGTATGTTCCCTGAGGTAACCAACAAACTTACACCATATGTTCTAGAAGTGATTGTAAACAAAAAAAACTAATATTTACTTTAGCTTAATTCCTTTCCGTTCTTGAAATACCGACAAAAAAAAATACATCAATTAATGTAAATTTATGTATAGAGATGTGACGTTTCACCCCCTTACTAAGGGCGTCAAAGATTTACCCCTCGGGTTAAACTCAAATCTGAGAAATACGTTCACTTAAATATATATTCGATTAGGTAAAACACCAGATAATTACCAAAACAAATATAATGCTTTTAGCTAGTTACAATGATTAATTAAAAATAAATCTGAGTTGTACATTATTTAAAATTAACATGTTCTTCTGGAACATTGTCTGGTTTCGTGGGTCGAGCTGCAACCCAATGCACCGGCGAGTGTTGCGGGTCCCTATTGGTAGTCCGCCGGTACGCATGCTGATTCTTCGGAAAATGGGCTGAGTAGGTCTTTTGTTCCTGCAAACTTGACCTTCCACTCAACAGTGATTTTAAGCTGTAATTTTCCGGTGAATTTAGCGATTTTAAGGGTTACCTGGGGCGGGCGTTAGTGCCTAAATCCTGGTGCAGAGGTTGCTGGTATCTTACGACGGCTAGGCGTCGTTCTTGGAGCGAACGCGGTGTCAAATCCTGCAGATGGAATTTATTCGCCTTGAACCGGAAAATGATGTTGACATTCCCCCGGTAGGGAATTTGCGCGTTGCGGAATCGAACGTCCAGGAATTCGCCCTTTAATGACCAAAAAGAGGCCCTGCATGTGAGTTTATGAAAGGCGGCTACAGAACTCTAGCCGCTCACAAGCGGGGTAGAGGCTGCGATTGCTACAGGTTACAGGTTTAATTCTTAGTAAAATGAGGTTATGAGGAGTATTTCACCTTTCGGGGCGCCGGAATTTGTGTTTAAAAATTAGGCGGTCGGAAATGGCAGTTAGCCTTGCAAGACAGTACAGCGTATTAAGACAGAGTTTAGCCTCGGGGATTCGATTTTCCAAAAAACTTCAACAATCAAGGTAAAATCGAATTCTAGCGGTCTTGCTCTTGCGAAAAATTTGAATTTCTCGGGCTGACAGTACAACACGTCATCTCCCTTGAAGCCTGGTCTGGTAAGGGTTGGAGGCCTACTCCGTTAGACAGTTTAGCGTGTCAGACCGGAGGGCCCGGGTAGAAAAGGAGAGGACAGGATCAGCACTGGTGGACTCAAGGGGGAATTCGATCCGCGGGCCGCAAAAATATCCCGGCGGGCCGCATGCGGCCCGCGGGCCACATGTTGGACAGCCCTGACCTAGACGTATATCAAAGTAAAATTTCAATGAACCTTTTTGCTATTACTTGGTCACTATCGTGTCCTTGTGTCTAGTTTTAACACTATTTTTTACCCCTTGTATAAGCAATGGTACCATATGCAGCTCAGAAAATTTTTGTTATTACGACATTTTCGAAGGGATGTCGATTTCATTGTATATTTGGAATTAGACAAATAGAAATAATGAGCTCGGTTGTTTGTATAAATGTTATTGAAATAGAATACTACAATTCCGATTTAGTAAACACATTTTCTCAGATAATCAACTATGTGTATCAAGTTGTCAAACACAATTTGAAATTCGAGCCTTGCTTCGTTGGGGGGGTCTCTTCAAATTCTCGACTTACTTCTTGCACGAATCGATCGCAGTATTCACGATGTGAATTAAATGTTCGATTCGTATAAAATGCTCTTATTAATTCTTACATTTATGATAATTACATTGAACAACAGGTGATGTCATCGTTTTTATTCCAGACAATGCTTAATATTCGTGACTGAATAATTTCGTTTACCTGTCTGGCTTTGACAAAAACAAGATGGCCTTGTAATTTTGAATCGTTACAGATATCTACACTGAGTTAAACAGTTACAATGATATACCTATAGTACAATTTCTACTCGTCAACAGCTTATTTTACAAGAGAATGGTTGTACTATTTGATATTCCGGCAGTTAAAAGTAACTAAATATGTAACTGATGAGTTTTGTTAATTTAAGCGTTCGTCGGTTGCCACCAATAGTGTTTCAGTGTATAGTGTACCAGAAGCTCACGCAACCAACATTTAAAAATCCAAATTTCAGTCAAACATAATAAATAATGAAGTAATAAATACGATACATAACCATTCAATTTTACGCAGCGCAGTTGCAAACAGAACTTTTACAGAATTTTAAAGTGATTTCAATTTACATTTAGTCGATACTCGTACATAATAACGTCCTCATCATGTAATCATGTCGCGGATCCAATATTGGCGATTTCCACACCACCGAGTTTATAGAATCAGTACCATACAGCAATTAACACAGCCGCTTAATTAAAACTTGGAATAAGTTCTATGCAAACGTTGCTCGGTGAAACGTTATTTACTTTAAACAAATACAAAATTAAAGCACTGCATTTCTGGACATTCTCAAAGCGTTGCTTTCATCACAACAATATAATTTTGATGGCGCTTTGTGTAAACCATTGTAGCTGGGCTTTATAGCTGTTTGTTGATAAAGCTTCAGGTAATGTTAATCAAAACGCTCCGAGTATTTCTTGGAAATTTCATATATGTACCTCTGATAATTTTAAATTTGCCTTAATATATTTAGTGCATCATTTAACACAGATCCTATTAGCGTTTACTGATTTCAATTGATAGTCAAATTATTTAGGGTAGAAGTATATCTTGTAATGTCTACAATTTTTCATGAAACAGATCAGTTCTACATTTCAATATTATGGTATTTAAACTGTGGGCAGATTATTTATTGTTTTGATTTAGTCGCATGTAGGAAGTGTTTATTTATTACGTGTCATCATAATTTGACTAAACGTTCTTACGAATTTTACTAAAATTACTGTTTACGTAGTTCTAAGTACATATGTATAATCCGAATAATCTTTTAAGCATTTCGTAATACATAATTATTATACAATTCGAACCAGGATCTTTAAGAAAATAGATTTGTTCAGACAAATGAACCACTAGAATTTTAAAATAACCGGAACGACTGATGTTGACTTTGAAGGAAAACAAGAATTTTCTTAGAAATTGTGAAAATTGAATCTTTTGATAATGTAAACTGTCAAAAGTTTTCTTAAATACGCAAATTCAGATTAGATCCGTGAGATAAACGAATGTAATTTGTAAAGTAAACTGTTAAAAGTTTCAGAAATCGCTTCAGAGAAAATTCGGTAAACATCAGTTTCCTCGAACAGTCACTAAGGAAGCGTCGCTTGTTCAACATCAACGACATTTAAATATATTATGGGCAATATTTTTTATAGCTAGTGATGAACGTATTTGTACAAAATACTACCTACGTTTCTATTTTATAGAGTGCATTTATATATACCTTTGAGAATCAGAACAACTTAAATATCAATTTTATTTCTTAAATATGAATTTTATATTAATTATACAGACAATTTAACTGGTGTTATTGTCAACCAATGGCATTCTTCAATTTAAAAATAAACTACCAATCGAACGATTATTTTAGTGACAATAATTCGAGGAGCTTTATTTCAGAGACAATTTTTTCTGTAGCAATTATTGTAGTGACAATATTTTGAGGAGCTTCATTTCAGCGAAAATTTTTTCTGTAACTATTTTTTAATGAAAAACAACTTAGATTATAATTTTAGTGTTAGGGGTATTTTTATTAACCATTTTCAATACTTTAAAAGTTAAATTGTCAAGACGAATAGGACTCTAGGTCGAAATATTGCAGACAATTTTAGCTCTTCAGATTGTCTCGTTTCTGTTGCTTTAGAAAATAACAACTCGTGCAAGCACTCGTCGTTATTTTCGTCTCCACAGAAACTCGTATTTGAATTGCAAAAATTATTGTCGGCAATATTTTGACCTCTCGTCCTATTATTACTGAGAATTTTTAAGAGGCTTTGGATAATTTCCAGGAGCAATATCTGTTAATTTCGTATATTCTTAAAATTTGTATTTGCGTCAGTAGTCTACCATGCTGCTGCAGATTTTTTAAATTAATTGAGGGAAAATGCACCTAACATTTCTTTCGTAAACTAGTTTCAAGCTACGATTCAATTTTATTACATCTAAAAATAAGTAATAGCTAGGTAGACAAAATAGTTTATTATATAACAAGTCAGGAAAGTGATCGCTTACCCGATGAGGCGGTAGTTTTATGCCGCCGAGTTCAGTAGGGACACTTTCCTGACGCATTATTATATACTATTTTTTCTAAAACTACATATTTAAATTTGTTGATAGGAATCATGTTGGCGGACTAATAATTTAGCTTATATTTATATTACTGATATAAGTAATTAACGAACTTATTTAATTTGATATTTATAGGTAACAGTATATTACGAAACAAGTTTCGAAAAGTGAAGTTTTACTCAAGATATATGGTCTGAATACGAGCGTTAGCGAGTACTTAACCAGCCATTCGAGTTCAGTAAAACCACTTTCTAACGCGTTCCGTATACTATTTTATGACATTTCAAGTAGACATGTGAAATATTAGATTTTTACATAAAAAAGGTCATTAAATGCAAAACATAACCAAGCTGAGCGGTTTCATGTACTAAAGCACAATAAGCAGCTCCAGTTGATGCTTTTGGTAGTACCGAAGTGTATTGTTGGTGGCACTGTAAGTCTATATCATATTCGAGGTTAACAGGTTAGGTTTTGAGTCTGTGTCAAAAATAACGCAAAACCTAACCCGCTAACCTCGAATTTTACATAGATTTACAGTGTCACCAACAATACATTTCAGTATTGCCAAACGTAAAACGCTGTAATGGTTGTTATGGTGCAGAGTACCATATTACTAAACAATTTTGCCTGTATAAATGTAGTACATTATCATATGAAAAGCGATAAAATATTTTCCTAACTATTCAGGAATACATTTTCATTACTGTTTGTGTATAGATTTATTGGTAGTTATTTATTTGGACCAGGAAAGTAAGCATGCCTGTTTTCGTATTTATTTATTTATAAATATTAGCAAAGTGAAATCCGACATAATTACCTTATTATTGTCATATATCTGCACATTTTGCATTCACGCTGGTAATATATTTATATATATACAGGGCGTTTCTTAAGTTGATCGGGTGGTGTCTGCAGGTACACTTTAACATAAAAGTAAGTCTAAAACTTCTGTAGTGTTATGGACTTAGATATTTGTTCAAGTTTTCCAGTCATAATTGAATTTTACTTATAACACTAGAATGCTTAGACAGACTTAGATTACCTATAGGTACTTCGTATATGACACCTCAAAGTGGTGTAAGTCATCTTTTCATATATGATATTTGTTATTATTAGTGAGCTAGCAGTTGATGAAACACGTGTGTTACGACATAAATAAGATAACTTATTTAAAAAAATCCAGCATTAATTTGTATTTTTTTGTGCTTTTAAAATTGTTGATACCTCTTCTGATTTAGATAGTAAAAATAATATCTGAGTTAATATCGTGTTTTTTTTAAACAGGTACAGTCTAGTGGTCCGATATACCGAGAAACAATTCATTAAAAATGAATCGTCATTGTCAGCTGAGTTCAGTTTTTGCATAGAATTAGCTCTTGCAAATAGTGGTAAAACTTAATATTAACTGTACTGTAAAAAGCATGGCACAGTCACGTACCTAGATTTAATTTTTTTCTGTCTAAATTATGAGAAATATCAAAAATTATAAAGATAGAATAATTATAGAAGAATGCCACTTGTTAAAAAAATTATCGGCGATGATATTAAATAGTTAAAGTCTGATCTGTATAGTAACACCAGTGGTTTATCTACTAGTAGTCCACCAATAATAACCAATATCATCTTAAAAGATAACTTACACCATTTTGGAATGTCATACCGAGTATCATCAACATCGATCCAAGCGTTCTATTGTTGTTAACAGCATTCAAATGTGAGTTGAAAACTTGAACATGCTGTATTTCGCAAACTTCGGATCTGTGTCAATAACCGGTCAGGAATTTTCGACTTCGTTTTATGTTATAATGCACTTCCAGGAGCCAAACTGTCGACTTAAGAAACAGTTTGTATGGAAATATATAATTTGGGTAAGATGCTAAAATACTCATTATAAAAGTTTTGGTTTGTTATCACTGAAGTGTAGCAGAAAATAAAAGAACTTCAAACTATGATTTGTTTGTCATACTTTCGTTAAACAAATTGCAGTTGCAGTAACAAGTTAGTTCTAGCTGTACACAAACTTTTGGCATTAGGACTAATGAGCAAAAAACTATTAAGGGCTGATTTCGGCCGAAGTTTTCGTTTTTACAAAAGTGTCATTTGACTAATGTTGCAGTACCTCAGGCGTAGACTGTTTGCAATAAAAAGTGAGTCTTCTCGTGAAGTAATACGAAAATATATTAATTGAAGAAATTATGTTACATAAGCAAAAGTAAATGTCGAGGCGCTACAATGCGTGGAAGAGCTTGACCAGCGAGTATATTAATTATGCCGAACATAGCAATTTCTAGATCTGTTCATAGAAAACAGGTTAATTAAAACTCGAAAACCATTGTTCGTTTTGTCGTAAAGCATATAAAAGACCAGTTTGCTAATTTAATTTATTTCATACTCATGTCAAAAATGACATTTTTCAGATTATTTATGGTACAAAAAATGGAACATTAAAATCCTAGTACTTTAAAGTAAAATTTTAAAGTTCAAGTACTTTAAAACTTATTTATTGTACAAAAAATGGAACATTAAAGTCCTAGTACTTTAAAGTAAAATTTTAAAGTTCAAGTACTTTAAAATTATACGTCAGTTGTTGACATGAAATTTAAAATGATTTACAACTTTTTATTTCAAATTCATTAAACTTGCAGTATGAAATAAACCGTTGTATTCACCACGAACGAAAAGTGTTTTTAAAGGTCCTCGCAAGTAATTCCATCCTCGGCTGACGCCTCGGACGTAAACAACTTTCTCGTCTTTAAAATGCCACTTTTCGTTCTAGATAAATAAACTACTATAAATATGCTACGTAAGGATCTGGAATTGAGGATATACTTTAAATACACTGAAAGCCCTTTTTGGTTTGCTTTAACCGACATTTTAGCTTTACCCATTAAAATACTTGTATTAATTGAAATAAATTCTTATTTTAACTTTTCTAAGCTTGTTAGATATCTACAATATTTTGGTTAAATTATCCACAGTTGTTCGCAGTACTTTAAGTTCTACCGTTTCATAATATTTACAAAGAAAGAAAGAATTTTTTTTATTTAGCACTTGGCTACTAAATTCTACAATTTCAATTACAAAATTAAATTTACAGTATGTAACTTACTAAGTAGACAAAAATATAATATACTTAACTTACTGATTCAAAATAAAACTATCTACTAATCGAGTAAATTCGTTTAATGTTAAAGACGCTTTAATGTTTGCAGGCAGAGCGTTAAAAAGACAGACACCCTCATAAAATAATGATTTTTGAAGTTTGGTTGTTTTTACTTGTACTACATTGTAATTTTCTTTTGATCTTATATTATATGAGTGAATTTCTGACCTTTTTTTTAAGTATAAATTTAAATTTTTTGGCAATAAGTTGTGTTCAATTTTATAAATTAAAACTAAATTTGCCTTATCTATACTCTGCCTAACTGAGAGCCAACCTAGTGTTGTTAACATATAATTAATAGGTGTATATCTGTCACAGCTTAACAGTATTCGCATAACTTTATTTTGTTGCACTTGAAGCTTATTTATAACATTTTTATTACATGAAATCAAAAGAGACATGCAATAGCTAAAATGGGGAAAAATGATTGTCTTATAAATAATTTTTTTAGTCCAGGCAGATAGATGTACTGATATTCTTTTAAAAAACCCAATTTTTTTTCCTAATTTCTTAGATAGATATTGAACGTGATTGCAAAAATCTAGCTGTGGGTCTAGAAAGATTCCTAAATATTTGATTTCTTGTACATATTCAATAATTACTTTGTCCAAATAAGTTGCTAAATTCCTATCACTAAATTTTTTACAATTTATCTTACTTCCTAAAATCATACATTTAGTTTTTTGAGCATTCAACTTTAACTTATTTACACACAGCCACTTATATAGTATTGACAGTTCATGATTTAACCTTGTAGTAATTTCCTCAAAGTCAGTCCCAGACACAGAAATAAGAGTATCATCAGCAAAGAGACTAATGAAACTGTTTTTTAGGATTTTATGAATATCATTGATGTATATTATGAATAATAGAGGTCCCAGTACACTGCCCTGCGGAACTCCCCATTTGTTAAGTTTCTTTGCTGATAGTCTATCTTCTATTTTTACACTTTGATATCTGTCTTTAAGATAATTTTCAATCCATTCCAGAACCCCAGCACCGACACCATAAAACTTTAATTTGTTTATTAAAATGTCTCTGTCAATAGTTTCAAATGCGCGTTTTAAGTCTACAAATACGCTTAAGACAACATTGCCCTTATTAATGTCTTCTCTCCAAGCTGCAGTCACGTGCTGAATAGCAGACTCACATGAGTGACTGCTCCTAAATCCCGATTGACCTTCAAAAAGTAAATTATTTTCTTCAAAGTAGGACCTTATTTGGGAGCACACTATCGTTTCTAAAATTTTGTCTATAGTCGGTAATAAATTTATTGGTCTGAATTCCCCGGGAGTACCCGGCTTTGTCACTTTTGGTATTGGTACTACAACACTGGTTTTTAAGTCCCTAGGAAATGTACCTGACTCTAACGACACTGTTATTAAATGCAATAAGGGATATCCGATCACGAAAAAGATATCCTTCAACAATTTTATACTTAAATTATTGTCGCTAGTGCATTTGTTTTTAAGATTAAACACAACTTTTTTTAGTTCTGATATATTGATGGTCTTAAATTTCAGAAAACTTGTTTGTTTATTTTCACCGAGTTCCCGGAGATCAGCACCATCCCAGTTTACCTTCTCAATACTATCAATCACTTCTTTTAAACTATCCAAATAAAAGTCATTAAAATTATCCTCAATCTCCCCATTGTATGATCTAAAATTAACCCCCGAGAAATCGGTGATTTTTCCTCTGCGTCCCAATAAGTCCTTTAGAGTCTTCCACATTTTTTTCCCATTTCCTTTGCAACCATCAATCTTAGACTCAAAGTACGCTTTTCTTTCGGAGCGTAGCTTTGAAGTGACTGTATTTCTTTTTTGCTTATAGTCTGCCCAATCTTCCTCTTGCTTAGTTATACAGAATCTCCTATATGCAAGGTCTCTTTCTTTTTGAGCTTTACGCACTTCTTCCGAGATCCATGTGTATCTTTTCATCTGACACTGTTTCACCGGTGCAATGGTATCAAGAGCACTTTGTATATTATGCTTCAGGTCGGTATACAACACATTTACGTCTGCAGATGTATTATTCCAGTTTTTTCCTATAAGTTCTAAAATTAAAGCTGAGGTCATATTTTCATTTAGGTTCCGATATTGTCTAAAGAGTGTTCTTTCTTGAAAATCAGTATTATTTATCCAAAGTTGAGTACCCACAATCTGATGATCACTTATAATAGGAAAGTTTCGTGGCAATTCTATGGCATCAAAATCATTTGTAATGATGTGATCCAAAAGAGTTGATGAGGTGTTTGTAACCCGTGTTTCTTTTGTTACAATTTGTCTAAAACCAGCAGCCTCAAAAACTTCCCTACATTTTTTTGCCTTGCTTGTATCTGTCAACAAGTCAACATTTAAATCTTCTAATATATAAGAAGTATTTTCTTGAATAATGTCTTCATTCAACTTTTCTTGTAGCATTTCTAAAAAATCATTGGCTCTAGAATTAGGAGATCTGTAGCATGTACCAACTATAACTGTATTTAGATTAATATGAATTTTAAGGACTAAGATCCAATAGGTATTAGTTACTGACTCATTATATAATACTTCATATCTAAAGCAATTTTTAAGATAAATTATAGCTCCTCCCGTATGCCGGCTGTCAGAGTAACACACCACAGTTTGATAATCAGGAACATCAAATTCTGTATTTTCAATATCTGATGTCACATGTGTCTCCGTGACACACATGATGCACGGACTTGTTTTACTTAAGAAATCAGCCAACTGCAATATATTTGTTGTTATTCCCTGTATATTGACGTGAAGGATATCTACAGCCTTAGGAACTCCAGATGCGTGTGACCCTTTTAGTTGCTATGCGTACTGTGTTCTATTTTGTTGTTTTTCTTGGGCTCTCTTATAACAAACACAGTTTCTATCAAATACAGTATGGTTAAACACAATATTTGGTATTTTTAAGACTTGAGAAGCATATTTACAATTTGTACATTCGAATGAATGTGACTGGCAATCTGTACTTTTATGATTTTGATTACATAAGGGGCATACAATTTGTTCCGCCTTACAGTGTTGCGCTTTGTGACCATACTTCCAGCACTTAAAACATCGCAATACTGCGATATATTCAAAAACTAGAAAGCTGTCCCACTCTAAGAATACTCTCTTGCTATTTACCAAACATTTAAAAATGTCCGGCGACACTTCTAAGATTACATTATACAACTTCTTATTGTACGGGATATATTTTTTAATAAACTCTATATTATCGGAATCCAATCCATTTAAACAGTTTTGACTTTTTATGCTCTGCAAAAACTCCTTTTCATCATTCAAATATTTTTCATGTATACCAACAATCAGTAATTTTGGACGAATTAAATTTGGAATGTCAACAACATAGTTGTCTGATAACTCGGCCTTTGCTTTATTCTGCAGTTTTTCTAAGGATTTCTTATCTTCGCACTGAATAATAACAGAACCGTGGCCCACAGATTTTCGTCTTTTTATTTCCACTGATAAAGCAGTTGGATTTATTTTCTGCGTGATAGCAAAGTGTCAAATGTAATTCTCCAATAAACTTGACTTAGTACTTTACTCCAGTTATTCGCATTTGTAAATTAATTCTGCTTGCCATTAGTTTTTTACCACCTACTTGTAATCTTCCTTAGTTTTATGTCTTTAATTATTCTTTTCGGTTTAAATCTCCTTTTTAACTTCACCAAGCCAATTTAGCATATTACCCTTTTTAATATCCAAATATTTTTCAATAAAATTAGGGTTTATTTTAATATTTTAATTACACCAAATTATTTCAGATACATTTTTCAAAATGTGTTATTCCTAATAATCGAAGCAAAGTGCTTAACGATATCATTTTTCTACTTTTTACACTCTATCTCATATTTGATTTATACCTACTATTTTTAAAATTTATTACAATTAAGTATTTGTCATTCCCTTCAAACCTTAATTTTTAAAATATTATATTATTTTTGAATCCATCTGCCTTTCAAACAGCTCAATTACAAATTCTCTTTTACTTTCTACTTGCATAATAATCATTCATATTTGAATAGATCTTGATTATTTTCAACCATTGTACTCCCTCAATCCTTTCTAAAATTGATTTTAATAACCCTGTGTGTATCATTACAATATATAGCGTGCCTATTCGAAAGATAATACTATTATTTAAGATAGTTATGATTACCTCCTTGGAATATATTAACAAAAAAAAATCGAATATGTTTTTTGATTGTCATACTACACTTTTTAATGTCTGTCAATATGCACTACTATTTAAATCTGTATTATGAAACTATATGACACTAATAGCCATCTCTGGATTATATAGACAATTCAAGTTTCTTTTGTGTAAAATTAACTGTTCTTGCAAATCTAGTCACAAAATGTTTACTCAAGCTGTTGGATGTGTGACTGATAGTATCGTCTTGTTGAAACCAAGCTCCCTAAAGGTTACTTTCTTAGACTCCATTTGTTGCATAGTAATTCTGTGAACTGTTACTTTTCCGATAGAAAATATTATAATTAGACTGTAATCGTTTCGAATAACATAGTATATGTTGACTGTAATTTAAAGATATGTTAGTTCACTTGAACTTGTTCACGTTTTTAATATTGGTTTTGCCTACGTTTCTTTCTGTTTCAATTTTCATTGAGTGGTAACGAGCTTTTTTGACTAGACTCAACGCTATATTAAATTATCATTTAGAAGACAAAGTGCCTCTAGCAAAATAAAACTCTGATGAATACCAGAATAGAGATAATAAAAACGTTTAAAAATCAAATTAGCAAGCGCTATTTTCGAACTTATCTCCACTTGAAAGAATTGCAAAAACCGAGACGCTTAATAAAACGTCCTAGCCACATTTACTGGCAGTTAGCTCTTCACCGAAGAAATGCTAAAGGCTAATTGTTCTCAGCGCAGTTCAGCTAAGTCCAAATTTGCAGTAAATTAAATTCTTCATTGTTGAGGGCTTCGGGAAACGGTGGCAAGACTTATCAAGGATTAGCGCAGTGTTGTCGCTGCTTGTGCTTTGGCCGGATTGTCTTGGTAATCTGTAGATAATGAGCAGCTTTCCTCTGCTGTAGACGGTAGTGTAATTGTAGAGCGCCGCTATTGTTATGAACCGCTCGTAAAACTGCAATGCTACTTATGAAATGCTCAACAAGTGGTTCAAATTTCTCGGAACTAAATTAATTTCAGGAATCTTCCTCGATGCAATTATACCGCCGTTCGCGAGCTCGGCAACGGTTGCGCTTACTCCACAATGGCGGCAAAAAACGCTCGCATATTTAATTTCGGGCATAGTTTCAGCGAAACCAGTTGTGCCTCTCAATGGGCCCTGCAAAAAAGCCAACAAAGCCGATGGTCCACACCAGATCCCATCGGCGTGCAACCGCCGTATGCAGATTCGTTTTTTCATTAGACGTCGTGTAAGTGATACGGGAACGTATGCAAATCGCCGCGATGCTATTCAGCCCTGGGAGTAATTGTTACGAATGTTAATTTTTTACTTCCTACTTGAACAATAGGGCGAAATGGAACTGTCGATGCAATTTCGGGCCCTGCCCGTTCCTGGTTTGAGAACTCGTCTGCGTGCATGAATTACCGTTGCCAAACGAGGCTCCCATTGTGGGAATCACAAAACAATGTTTCTAAAAACAAGTCTAGCTACACCCCATTTTCAAAACAATAATAATAAATTACCTTCCCGAAACTATTTTAAAGTAAACCTGTGATGCCCGTTTTTTTCAGTTCCAGCTAACCATATTTTAATGTGTCTGTTAAATAGTTGCAGAAGTTAGAGTGGTCTTCTTTTTTGCTTCTGACCCCTTTTCTCTAATGAGCGTTTGATATGGACTCAACCCATTTCCGAATCTCTTCCATTCTATTTAATCAGCTTTTCTTTGGACGTCCATTCTTTCTGCTTAAATAACCTTATTTATAAATATTTAGTCTATCATTCTATGTATGTGGCCGAACCACTTCAATCGTTTTGTTGTAGTTGTTATATTATTTCTTAGTTTCTAATCTTATTCAATTTTGTTTTTCCTATTCTTCTTAGGTGCCGCATTTTCCCAGCTGTTAATGTATCTCCCGATTTTTTTAATAGAGCAGCTTTGAATTGCTTATAAAATTTTTGAAACCACCATAGTTCTATTCATATTACTATGAACACGTTTTAAGCATTTATGATTATAATAGCAATTAATAATATTTCAAGCATATCAAATATTATTTTATAAAATGTTCCAGAAATGTGCTAGTTTAATTTTTGTAAATAGTATAAATAGCATTAGCCTTGATAATAATTTGTAAAACGGCATTAAAAATAGTATTAGCCTTGATTAGAACAAAATCAGAGTAGGCTTGGAAACAATGGAAAACAATGTAAGATCAAAGACAAACAATTGAGGAGAGGAAGCCAAGCTGTGAAGTGGTGTTAAGTTTGGCTTCCCCTATAAATAATTGTTAATATGTGAATATATACTTTTTTTACAATTCAGTGTGTTTGAAAATTAAGTCCATATCATTTGGGTACACTGTAGTACGTAACAGTAATTCGCAGCACCACCAAGTCTAAAAAAGTGTTTAATTTGTGCATGGAGTGTTGGCTGGTTTTTCGAGATTGTGTACGTGGTTCGAGCAGTGCAATTGGTGTCCTGTGAGCTAGAGGTAGGCAGCGACCTTCGTGGAAAGCGGTTGGAGCCCTAGGTGTGAAGCCAGGGCTGAATTGGAAGCGTTTTGGAAACGGTCGCGCTGCATGAGTTGTTCTGCAAGCGTCAGCAGCTTGTATCGGCAGGACAACGTAGAAAGAGGGGCCCAAGCATCGTATGACTTGCTGGGGCTGGAGTTAAGCCTTAGTTTCCATTGAAAAAGCATTGGAGAGGTCAGGAAAGTTCATCCTAAAAGATTGAATTTAATGAATTCTAAGCGTGGCCCCTGTTTTTTTTGCACTTCCGGTAGACCCGTCGTCTGAGTTTTTTGTTTGTGACGTGTATTTACTTGCTGCAATTGTTATCACCTAGGCAACGCTTTAATTACGTAATCACAAATAATTGTCGAATAATAGCGAACTTGTTTTGCAAATTGTGAGGTAGGATCGCCATAATTGAATTAAGTTCCCATTAATTAAATAATATGCAGTATATAGTAGCGATCCCAGTAGCTAATCAGCATTGTACAAAGTGTTTACAATGAATTAAAAAAAAGATCATTAATTTGGTAGCAAAATAATGTATTTCCTATAATTTATACAAATCAAAATAATACTTACTAGGATGTAGAGACCCGACCCATATGAAATTAGAGTAATTTATTTTAAATAAACAATCCAATATCTACTGTTCTTTCCTTTCTTAGTTCCTTTTTCAATTTAGTGAGTAGTATATACTTACCATTTCCTTTTTAATATGGTTGACTATTCCTGTATCTACGGCTTCGTTTCCTGCCAATAACGTGCTCCCAAAATAGTTGCAGCAGGGTTCTTGTTTTGTTATATTTTCTTTACATGTTATATTTCTTGCTTTGTTCCATTTGTTGCTCTTCATTATTTTTATTTTAGGCTTTAGGGTACGTATCAGTTATCAACAGTAGGCATGTCATCTGCATATAGGAGGTTGGCTATTTTTACTGAGTTTAGATATTTATATCGCACTATTGCCTTAACATAACCATAATAAGACGGAAGGAGAAGGAACCACAACCGTTTCAACTCTAACGGGTCTCGACTGTCCGCAGTCTTTCTTCTTCTTTTATCTTTAGTCTTTCGTCTTCTACCACTTTCAGCCTCTCTTCTATGCTGGGCGGTGCGCCTACTTTGCGGGCCTTTCTCCAGCCTCCCCTCTGAACCAATCACCCTGCACAAATTCTTCAGGCATTAAAATGAATATACAGGGTCATTTCAAAGCTTACCAGCAAAGTGTATTAAAAGAAAGCTCATGTAAATTTAAGAAAAAAACTGTTTGGCGAACATATGCCCGATTTCTCTTAGTTAAAGAAACGGAAGGCTCCAACATTTTTGTTTTTAAAACTCTGCTATCAGTTTTGTTCATTATTATTGACAAAAACCAGAAAATGTATGCTTACAGCACGGAAGAGTATACTGATTTAATTTTTGTGTATGTTTTATACAATTTAATGGCAATGCAAGCAGTACGGGAATATCGCGATAGCTTTTCACATTGGCATCTACCATATCACACACACATTTTGTGGACTGATGAAATGTGTTTTACCGGAGATGGTATAAATAATTACTACAATGAACATATCTGGACATTACGAAATCCACATACGATGAGACCACGAAAATTTCAAAAACTCTTGGGCATCGAATTTTGAAAAGTAATTTGCTAGCTTTACATATACTTAGTGAGCAATTGAACTCTGACAGTTACAGACATTTCTTGGACAATACACTTCTTGAGTTTCTTGAAGTTAACCTCGTAACATAAGACTATACAGATTGCGGCAGGCAACTAGGACCATAGCAAAAGCAATGGTTTAACAAACGAACAATCAATGTACGATAGCGGTAGGTCGTTGGGATCATTATGAATACGATGTATATATTCGATTTTTAATTTTTTTAAATACAATTATGGCCACATGTAAGGTCCCATTGCTTTTGCTATGGTTCTAGTTGCCTGCCGCAATCTGTATATGTATGTATGTATGTATGTATGGATATGTGTGCCTTACGTCATCGAGGAAGAGTAGTAACTGAGTGGTTAAACCAACTTATTAGAAGCAGGTACATTGGTAGCGGTAGTCCAGCTTTATGGCCACCGCGGTTCCCAGACTTAAATGCCTTAGATTTTTATTTCTGGAGACACATGAAACAACTTCTACACCAAGAAGAAATTAACCCACCACTACAGTTGTTATAGTGGATACACAATGCTTTTACTGAAAGCAGAAATAAACTAAAGATTATCATTCCAGTGATAAACTCTTGATTTTTTGAATTTTATCATTTCGTTTCTTTTTCTAAAATTACATCTGCTTCCAGCTGCCAAGGTTTTTTGGTAGGCTAGTAAATCACCCTAAAAAGTTTTATATATTATTCTTATGTATTGGATATTATAAATAAATAAGTTTAATAATCTCAAATGGGCTCTAATAAGACTCTTTACTCATATGGGTCGGGTGTCTACATCTTAACAAGTATTATTTTGATTTGAATGAATTACAAGAAATACATTTGATATCAAATCAATTAGCGTGGTATTATTTTTTAAATAATTTAAAAGTAACCTTTGTGTGTAATGATGATTTAGCTAACGGGATAGCTACCATACAGGATATTAGTTAACTAAAGGAAACATTGAGTTAAATATAGTTTTCTAACCTCACAAATCGCAAAGACAAGTGCGCTATTAAACGACAATCATCTGTGATTACGTAATTAAAGCGTCGCCTAGATGACAACAAATGCCGTAAGTAAATACACGTCACCAAACAAATCACACTCAAAGGACGCTTCTGCCGCAAGTGCTAAAAAACCGACGCCACCACGAAATGCCCTTAATTCTATCTCTAAGGTGAAGTTTTCTGACATAATTGTCGCCTTTGGAATTGAATTAGTGCTCAACTCGAGCTGCTACCTAGTCCCATACTGCTTAGCTCCCCTCTTTGTTCAATGGCCAGCTTCTGAACGGTGCCACAGAACGATTCCTGTAGCTGGTCCGCTGAAATACCAAAATCTACTTCCAGCTGTCCCCGTTGCTTAGACCCAGGGTTTCGCCGCTTTCCACGAAGGTTACTGTCTACCTTAGTTTCCAGGGGCTTCAATTACTCTGCTCGTATGTCCAAAAACAGCCTCCAGAATACAGGCTCACACTCGATGCAACGTTAAAACAGTTTTTCAACCTCCCGTACAGCACACCCACAGGACATATAATCAATTTCAAAACTCACCTAATTAGGCAAAGGGTATTTATTTTCATTCAGTTTGGTTTCCTTTCCCCAATTGTTTTTCTTCGATACTACCTTGTTTTACTGTGTTTCCAAGCCTACTCTGATCATATTTTGTTTAAATCAAGGCTAACACTATTTTTATATGGTTTTGCAGTTACTATGAAAACTAATGCTATTTTATATTATTTACAAAAATTAGACTAGCACATTTCTGGAATATTTTATGAAATATTATTTAATATGCATAAAATATTATTTGTCGCTATAATAATCATAGAGGCTTAAAATGTGTTCATAGCAGTAGTTATACAACTGTATGATTTTGTGACATTAAATCGCTTATTTGAACACATGAATACCGAAAGAAGTTCCAGACAGCATCCTGTACAGTACAGTTTGTGCCATTCTAGTTAGATAGCGCAGCAAGCTCTATCGGAGTAGAGTCCCTGTATATACAAGAGTTGAGACATGTAGAGTGACTTCTTTGGATCTACAAACCATGGAGAACCTTATTTTTGCCGATGTTCAACTTTATGCATACTTCTTTCAACTAAAACCAATGAAATATATCTTTGCATCATCACATAGTCCTTGATTTGTGGATCTAATGGCTTTTAGTACATTATACTAACTCTATATCGAAGTAGATATCCTGTAAACAGTTTGGTGGCGACTTGTGCGAACACAGATGAAAATAGAGTTTTCGCGGCAGGCACCTTGACGTAATGTGCTGTCAAGTAACTGTCACATTATTACACTTTTTTTAACTTTTACTGCTACATTCCCTTCAAGACTTAATTTCCACTGCTTTTTTTACTCATCTAATTACTCTGCTCTTTTTATAATTAACTACATAAATTATTTCGTTCTATTACCATACAGAAGTATTCTACTACATTAAAAAAATATAAGGTACCCCCCACCCAAGAAAAGCGCCCTTCCGTGCTTTCCAAGAATACTTCGATACTCAGCATCACTCCGTTTCGATAATACAATGAAATGCTTTGAACCAGTTATTTATAAAAAAAAAAACAAAACAAAAATTTTTTTTGCCGACGACCATAGCTCAAAAGTTGATGTTGCCTTCATTTTCGGAGGACCTATCGTATGAAAACGATCCAAGACTTCAGGAAGGTTCCTGGCGACCGGAATCGTGTACACATACGAACATACATCCCCTGCACAGTACGTTTAGGCACCCCCCAATACGGGGGATTGATCTAGTGGGCTGGGATCTTCACCAAAAGATCCGCACCGCCGAGACGGAGATTTGATATAGTGGGTTCATTAGTCGGTTGGCTCGAATTTTAGAGATATTTGACTCAGAGTGGTTTTCGATATGAGGGAATTTCAATACTTCGTACACTTCGTGTCGAAGTAAAATTAAGGAGCATTATTATAGAAAAAGGCAATTATCTTGCATACCCCTATGCTTGTACTAACCACCACCAATCTGTATAGTTTACTAAAAGTTGGGCAAACACCTTATTTGGCATACATTTTTGATTCAAATTCGACATTTGACACACCTCGAACACATAGGTTATGGGAACGAATTTTTGTAGCTCACTTTTAATGGGCAAGTTTTCAAAGCATTGACCATTAGGATCTTTGGCACTATTAGGAATATGCGGTCAACTTAGTTAAAAAAAATTGTTTGAATGTGTGAAACCATCAGTCGTAATATATAGTAAAATGCTAAAAAGGCACTTTTATCACACATTATTTGTAAAAAATTATCCAACCAATCAAAATGTATCACACTATTTACCCAAATCTTAGTAATATAGCTATATACTGGGGTATATATCGGGGACGAAGTAAGTTCCGTCACTGAAGATGCAGTGTGACAAACGCAGGTTCACTGCCTTGAATATATATAGGGGTAGCAAAAGTCCACTCCTCATTTCTATAACTCAATCTTATATATTTTAAATCCATTTGAGGTCAACTAAGATGGCCATATTGAATCTATTTCACTAGAATACGCACCTATAGTTCCAAAAAACTTTAGTGATCCTTAACAACCTTTTCATAAAAAATTAAGCACTGGTCAAACTAGAAAGCAGGCGCCTTAGATCTTTCAAATAAAATATCAAATTACCACCCTTTGTATTAAAAAAATATTTAATGTATCGCCAAGCGGCGATTTTGAGGCATTCAAAAATTAGACTGGGGGGTCGGGGGCTTTTGGTCCGTACTGTATGTAGTTACGTCAGCTATCCAAACGACCTCTGTGACTACATTATCAGACAATAACATGTTATGTTATTCTCATCTTGGACTAAGAACTAACAAATAAAGCAGATAACTGCAACTTGCCAGACTTTGTACATCTAAATTTCTAATTGTATGTATTTCCAATTAGGATAAGGAAATATTGTTAATGCAATACCTGACAAATTAAATTCAGTTTCGTCTTGGCAATGTTAGATTAATTTTACTATATGTTATTTTAAAGCATTGTTTCTTTTGCACTGTTTAGTAGTTAGTAGAACACTAGATAAATAGAGTGAACTCAAGCTGTTGCTTATTCTTTTTTACATTTCGAATGGCTATGATCATTATCTGTTTATTTATATTGCACTGTATACATCTTGATGTACACCTTTTAAAATTTTTTAAAACTTTTCTGGAACTTTCAAAAATACTTAGAGATACGAAAATTAAATTTAGTTGTTGGTTTAGGATCAGAAAGCTGCCTGGTTAACTCCTCCCCCTCCCACTTTATAATTATTTCTATTTTGTCTTCTCCAGACGAATTTTCTATCTTTAACCTGCTCACTACTTCTTGAACATCTTCATTATTGCTTTTTGTGATTTTTTCTTCCCGCATTTTTTCCATTTCTTATATTTTCTACTTCTCGTTCTTTTCCCCTTCTTATTAAACTGTTCATTGTAATTTTTATATCTGATATTTCTCTTTACTTTACTGTTTTCCTTTTATTTCAGTACTCTAGGATTGCTTATAAATAAAAAAACGTGAGTTGATAATGAGAGTAAATGTCTAAAGAGTGGAGTAAGGTTAGAATCTGCCCTATTCACAAGCAAGAAGATGAAGCAAAATATTAAAATAACTATTTGTGGCTCTATTAAGCAGGTTATAAGAAGTTTTGCAAAATTCCAAACAGAGAGGAATAAAGACTTCCCGAAATAATTATAGAGGGATTTCAATTATTGTATTTCACGATTTTAAACAAACTCTCGACTTCATCAAGCAAGCTAGACTAATAAAATACCTGAGAATATCGATAAAACAAATAGAACTAACGCTTGCCGATACACCAACTCAAGTGAGAACTCCAATAGTATACTCGTAAAATAATTTAAAACCAAAAAAAGGCTTAGGCAAGGATAGGATTAGCATTTTTGATAATGAACGCATGTTTTTTGGTGACGCTGTAACAATATTAACAAGAACTGCTACCGAACTGAAGAAAATGAGAATGTGGTATGCATTCTTTGAGGTTTTGCTTTTTGAAACAAGACATTTTGTTGGAAACCACTGTCTTAAAGGGTCATATAAACTTTTTCCAACGTTGGTAACCATGTTAAGACTGATGGTTTTGAATAAATTTTCTGTTTTTAAAGAAGTTCCATCCTCCCTACTGTAAAAGCATTTAGCTTTAAGAAGTCCCCATTGACAAAAAACCATTTGGATTAAATTGGAAGATTTAGCTGTTGACAAAATGATACATCTTTCACTCGTCATTTGACTTGGGAAAGTACTATTCAGATGCTCTTGCATTAAAATAATATTGTAGCCAGATATTATTAAATCCTGCTTAAGGAGCTTGAACTTTTTTAACTATGAAGTTCTGCGACGACCTGGCCCTCTTTTTGAATTTATTTTTCTTCGGATGATCAGCTGTAGTAGGTTGTATTTTTCAACTCAACACAATATCTTGAATAGTTTTCATCATTGTTTGCCATTTCCATCATATTTATACAAACCGTCTGATATTATTTTCTTCAAATATTTTGTTTGTGCCCGTGCTTTGTAGTAGTGGTATATATTTTTGTCCAAATAGTAGAGTTAGCAGTCTTTCGATGTGGAATTTCCAATTTTTATAAATAATCGAATATGTCAGCATTTCCATATCAGAGAATCAAAACAATTCAACTATTTATTTGACAATATTTAATTTTTTATGGATATTTGCAATAATAACATTTGTGCAGTTACATTCGATTAGTTTTTCGAAAACTTTTAAGAGTTAAACATTTTCTAGACTCGCTTTTCCATTGCTAAACAAACAGCACACAGTAAAAGGCACTGAAACGCAATACATTTCTGGAGAAGGCTTAATGGCAGGGAAATTTGAACCTAGGTACTTCATTTTTTCAAAGTAAATAGGCACAGCCACTAGAAATTCTCCGCGTGGGAAGTCACAGCTGCAAAACACTCAATTATACTGCTGTTAATTATAATATAAAGTTGGAGCACTAAAATTGGCACTTAGCTTTGAGTTAGTACTGCAAAACCGTTGCTGCTACTTAATAGGTTTATATTAATTAGTATAATTTCTGTTTAGAATCATTTCCAATTATAGACAACTCTTCATAGCCTATTGATGTCATTCAATAATTAAAATTATTATTAGAGGTCAGGCGATGCTGCGCAAACTAGATATAACTAGGAAATAACTGTGCAGAATATGTTGTAGGACCGATTAATCATTGTAAACTACTTAATTTAAAATATTGAACCTCCTCATTGCTTATTAGATTGCCCAAAAAGGGCAGTATCCTGACACTTTTTCTAAATTACAACCAAGGTGGTTCTACAGCAGAATATCACCAGCAGACAAACCAAATAATAATGGGAACAATAACATTAATTACTTATTAATCAATAAAAGCTTTGAAAGTAGCCCAAATCTGCGAAAATATACCTTAGGTAACACACATGTTCCGTATGAGAACGCTGCGTCTTAAGGCCGCTTTTATAAAAAAAAAGAATCATAATTCATCAAAAAAACGTTGGTAAAGTAATATACAGGAAACTACTTGAAAATACCACCATCGCGAAGACAACTACGATATACATGAGAAGGTAAGTCCGCTTAAACACTTTGGTACAAGCGAAAAGCTGATTACTACCGGCAGGAATTCTGAAAAATACAAACTGCTGGCTGCAGTGAGAAATAGGTAAGTGTTTTTCTATAAAACTCGAATCGATAACCACGTGGAAGATGACTATACTAGCCTGAGGTAGTTTCGGGGGAAACCTCGGAGAAATTTGCCTCTAGGCGACAGGAGTGTATGGTGCTGCGTTTGATTCCGAAATTGGGCCTTATCTTAGTTTGCACCTATTTAATACTTAACTTTAAAATACAGACACTGCGCTTTACAAATCAAAATCAAACAGTAATTTAGAACCTCTATTCAAAGAATGTGCACACGAAATTACATATCAGTAGGCACTGCCAAAGGCCAGGGTCGTAACAAGCAATGAGTTCAAGCCCTTGAAAAAGTTGTATACCTTGCCGCAGTGATATCACGTGAAACTTAACAACCGTTGTATACACTACACATTCCGCAAGGGAAAACAATATTGATAACTGAATTACAGCGTTACTTCGAGGATGACCCCAAAATTTAATTCTCAAGTATCACTTGTGAGGTAATATACATTCAAACCTAATGATCAATAGTCCAATTAATATAATAATAACAATAGACAACTGATCTTAGTGCAATCCAATACGTGGGCGCTGGATAAGATTAAAAATACCAGCTAGCCGCGAAGTCTGAATGCTAGACAGATTGTTGGCCGGTACGAGTCCAGTGGAGGCTGCCAATCTGGAGGCAAAATATGAGCACTTTGCAAAAATATTATCGGACAAGTGGTCGGCTTTTGATAACATTTTCCAAAGCTGCAGCAGCATACGAAAATGATACGAGACGGTTGCAGTAAGGGGCACCAATAGTTCCTTAAATTCGACTGGAAAGTCGACATGAAATATCTACGATACGTTTTATGAAATCGATTAGATTCGAAAATTCGTCATAACAGCCTGCGTGGCACAGCAATGCTTCAACAAACTGCTATCTTTAGAAACAATTCAGAGGCCATATGCAAATTTAATAGCGGCTGGTCAACTTTGAAATTCAGTAGTTCAACTCACGCCTGCGGCGTGAGAGGAAAGTAAAAACGCTCACCTCACGAACAACCTCCTTGCTTAGGGACGAGTGCAGAGCTATAGAACTGTATGCGAATCTGTATGGTAATAATTCCTGACAGTCATAGACAACTTCAAAAACAGATTCAAACAAGGAGCAGAGCTGTAGAAGAAGAATGGTTAACTAAACAAGTTGCCAAAAGTGAAGAACTAGAAGTAGAGCATAAGTATTTCAATATGTACAACTTGCAGGAAACCATAGAAAGAGAACAAGCAAGGTACTGATGAACAAGCAAGGCAAAATTCTGACAAGCACTCAAGAAAAACTAAAAGAGTGGAAAGCTTAAATTGAAAAACACTTCTGCATCACAGCAAACGATAGTGCAGATACCACAAGATCAGAAGTGAAGCAACCGGTTTCTTTGGCAAACAACAGCAAATCTTCTAGAATAGATGGTATGCGTGTGGAAGTTCTTAGAGTTTTAAAATAAAACAATTTTCTATTCTGTCGTTTGATTTCTTTCACAGCATATAAGTGCTTAGGTACCTGGTAATTCGCATGCCTAGATATTTTCCATAATAAACAAATATAAGAGCGAGATAATACCATCAGATTGGCTACACTTCACTTTTGTCTCGTTACCAAAAACACTAAGTATTAAATTTTGGAAGGACTATAGGACGATCAGCCGTAGGAGTTACAGTTTAAAATTATATCTGACGGTTATTCATGGAAAAATATACCTAAAATGTAAATTAAACCGCAATGATACTCAGCTTTGTATTAGTAAGGGTTTTGATACGAGAAAGGCTGTATTCAGCTTATGAGTAATTGTTCAATGAGGTCGCGATGTCGATGTTTTTCCTTGTGTTCAAACTATTGGCATCCTCTTTTGCATTACTGGTTTTCTCGCAGCAAAATCAACAGATATATATTTAATGATGTTCGGGATGCTATCTCTGTTTGACTGATGTCAATTACCGGGTTGTCGTAGTTGAAGCTTGTTTTACCAGTTCATATTAAATCCACCACGGTACTTTCTCTCGTCAACATGTAAACTACGGCGAGGCATTGTTGTTACCACTCAACGCGATTGACACCGAATGTTTGGCGAAACTCATTATTTGCAATACTCAAAATTTGCAGTAATGACTAGTCATTAATCAACTCGTGTTACTGGTCTAGGTTTGACTTTCACCAAAGAAATATTGTAATGAGGTGGTAAGTGTAGTGGTAGAAACGAAAACCGGCGCAGTGTATAAATTAGTCTAATAATTGAGTCACTTCGAAACTAAATCTATTGCAATGGAATTGTAAGCGCTAGAGTTATATATTCGCTAGACGTACTCTACCATTTTATACGGAATAAAAAATACACACTAATGTAGTTCATAGTACCTAAAACGATTGATTTGAAATCGTTCTAATATGCCACGCAAGTGCGAATATAATTTAGATATATACTGTAGACGTACAATACTATGTAAAATGAAATGCAAAAACATCAACATCAGTAACTGGAAAATTTATTTAACTCTTCAACGGTGACACGGATCACAACAGTTATCCAGAGCTATAGATTTCAGGGTAGCTAATAGACGGGAGCTGAAAGTGGGTAGAACTTTTGCTACCTTCATATTTTTATGTAACACATAAAATATGTTTAA